>CAXIVM010002028.1:0-11139 GCA_964035705.1 Porites rus | reverse complement strand
GTTCTATGGGAGCATGGGGAGCGCCTACTCTCAAACCGAGCAGAATGTGGAGTACTGCGTCCTGTCCCTGGATCTCTGTGCACAATCAATTATTTATACTAATCAAATATCATGTATGTCTGTGTCTATCGAGCAGCATTGAACACCACTTAAATGTCTTTGCCACTAAGTCCATGGATTGCCTGTATCAAAAAGAAGGTCTCCAAGCAGGAACGTCGGAAAATGGCTGAGAACTCCAAAAAGCTCAAGATTGCATTGAAAAAGATCAAGTCTGACGGTGCCATCACAGTGTTCTTTCCCCAGCTTGGTGAAGATTTGATATTACAGGTTTGGGCAATATGAATGTTTTCTGGTCTGAGGATGGGAGGCCCTGGATTGAAAAGGACGCAGGTGTATCCAAAAGGGTATGGGAAGCGCATCCATCAGTTGTACAAGATGCAAAAGGCTTGGTTGTGTCGTTTATCAATCCAAGATGGATGTGTTAATTTATGTTTGTTTTCGGTACTGGCTGGTGAACCACTTCTTTCACAGGACCATGGGGCTTTGCGACTTCTGTCAATGGTAAAGGTTACGTGGTGCCTGCTGAAGCAGTCAAAGAAAACCATTATTGTCTGGGACTTTGCTATGACTTTATCTTTAGGTTGTCAAACCGTACCTGGAACATACCGGAACAACCCGAGCTGTTCCTCAGGCCAAGCGTGCTGGGGCATGGCAGAAGGCACGTTTGGCAAAGCTGAGAAGCTTTATCGTGAAGGCCAAAGAGACAGGTCAGTATGTGCCTTGTGGGCTCCGGTGAGCTTTGAAAGTGAGCTCATTGGGGGCCTTGGGAGTTGTTGTACACCTCACGATGGTGTCTTAGAACTTCCTTGGCATCACCATGATGTCAAAAATAAATTAAACACATATCTAATTAGCGATTTCAGGATTTACAAAGCTCACAATGCAAGCAATCGTGTTTATGTCCTATCTTTGTATTGTTGGGAGATTGATTTGTACATATTTCTGGTGAATTGATAGACAACACTTAAACATTTTGAATGTTACCTGTCAGTTATAATTTTTTTGATGATCAACCCAAAAAACACGTCAGCGTTAAATCGCGTTAATTTTGCGTTAACTATTAAGTTAAACCATTAAATACTAAGTTTTACCGTTAAATCCGCGTTAAATTTACCCCCCTGGATATGTCCTATTTTGTTGTTGCTTTTGTGTGAGCTTTGGACATGGACACTTGGTCTAGCATAGATCGACACGCGTTTTGGTACAAAGAGACGTGTCTGTGTGAGTTTTCTTGGAATACATGTGTCAAGAACACACTCAGCAAGTGTGCAGTATACATGTATCATGTGACAGTGTGCAAGTTTGCCTTGCTTTTGATCAAGGACTGTTCTCTAGGTGGTGACAGGCTGCTGACATGGAGGATTCCGGGTTACGTGAGTTGCTTGATAAAGCCAAGCAACGCTTTGAACGTTGTACAGCGGAAACGGCGAGTGGGACGTCATTGGATCGATCACCTACATTGCCGCTCCCAGGGTGCCACCGACTTGTGTTCAGTTTCAGCAGTGTGACAAAAATAAATATATTTTATATGATCGGCATATATTGTCAGGGATGACACTGAGAAGAGTGAACCCGAAAGACCAGAAGGTGCACTGGTTTTGAATTTCTTTGCCGTTCTTGAACACTTTCGGGAAATCAATCCACAGAACTTCTAGCTGACGTGACTGCTATTTGTGTATGGGCATGTCCTAGGAGAAGAGAAGCGGAAGACACCACGCTGTCGTGTGGTGATTGTCAAGAAAAAGAAAATTTCTAAAGAAGAACGGACCGTACCTGAACCACCAAATCTTGCCGAACCTGTGCATGGTGAAACAGCTGGAGAAGAAAAACACCAGGTAGATGAACCACAAGGTGTTCCAGTCATTGACTTGAGCAAAAGTGATGATATGGACTGCTACACTGGCGGCTGGAGCCAATGGAGGGAAGATATGGGTGAGGAATGGTGGGACACATGGGACTGGCCACCTCACGGATGGAGGCCCAGTAGCCATCACACATGCTATTGGGATGAACGCTCGGCTTACCACCAATATCGTTGGAAAGACTGGGGTGATGAACGAACACCAATGGCAAGAAAATCTGAATATCTCGAATTCGAAGATGTTCACAGTTCGGGCCCGGGTACTGATGAGTCAACAACTCTCGATACACACCGATCCAGTACTTCGGATGAGCTTCAGTCATATATGGCAAGCAGAAGAGCCAACACGGGTGACTTGCAACCGCATTGTATGTCTGAACGGCTGGATGCAGCTGCTTCACCAAAAAATAATACTGATGCAGGAAGTCAAGCCAAGCCGGCTGTCGCTGAGACTACCCAGCCATCCCCATCGGACAAAAAGGATACCGAAGACTCGACTCGCAAGGCTGAGGAAGGGGAGACACCCGTTGAACAAACACATGCACCAGAGGAAAAGCAAAGCGATGCGGACACAAAGAAAATGGAAGAGCTTAAGAAACGAAAGGTGGAGGCGCATAACAGATACATGCGTTACTACAGAAACATTCGCAGTCCAGGGCTCAGCTTTTGTATCTTCATGCCCTTGACCTGCCTTCCAATTTCTTTTGGTTGTACCCAAGGCAAGAACACACCCAAAGAATTGAGGATTATGGCAAAGGAAGCGACTCACAGCAGCTAGCTCATAATTTATTGATAAATCGACCGGAGTACTAGAGTACTACACAAACAACATGACTGTTTCGGAGCCTGTGTTTCCACATACCCTGCCCACCAACCTTTGCAATATTCAAAGTTGTTCACGCCTGAGGCAAAAGCCTCAATTCCATATTGTTTGACGCGTGGGCATCGTGTGGAGAAGGAAACTGGAAACAATCAACATTTCTGTTGCAGATCCGGGAGCGACACCGGAGCACCAAGCGCGGAACACGGAGATGGTTGACGGCAGCGGAGATGGACAAGATCTTTGGGCACGAGCTAGCCCAAAAGATTAGGGAGCGCAAAGAATATGACGAAGAGTTGTCTCGCACAGAGATAAGACCTCACCCGGAGCTACCCGATGATGAGGTGAGACTGAGACGATTACATATTTAATCTTGCTGAATCTTGCTCAACTAATTTGTACTAGTGCTAGGCTGTGCGGTAGTCCTTAGTAGTAAACCGCCCCAGGATCTCAAACAGTACTTGGTGTTGGTGGAAGACAGCGAAGAGAAGGAACATTGTGAAGAAATTGATCGACTCTACTCCTGTCTTGACAAGGATGATAGTTCATCCAGCTCAGACGCAGAGCCTGCGAAAAGGCCAAAGAATGAAAAGGATGAGAAAGACAAGACCGGGAAACAGAAAAAGGCAAGGTACAAGTGTTTGGTCAGCAAAGTGTTTAGCAGTCCCATAGAACTGATAGAAGAACGGACGTCAACCTATATAATATATCAGTGTTGTTCTTGACATGGTCATGACAGGACAAGAAAAATAAAAAAACAAATCGAAGAAAAACAAAAAAGGCGAGCACAAAGGACCGAAGAAAACAGCCGAAGATGAAGCCAGGGAACGCGAGAAAACTGAAGCTGATGAAAAGCGGAAAGATCTGTTGAAAAGGGCCAGGAAGGCATACTACTTTATCGTGTGTACTTTAGCAAATGATTTACTTTGTTAGCATTTTGGAAGGCTATTTCTGATGCCAGCGCCAAGATCAAGTGGGCTGTCGGGTTGAAGCCAAATCTTTCAAATTTGTAGGGATCCAAGATTTTAACTTTGCTTTATACAATTCGGTGTTTACTATTTTCACCTCTAAGGGGCGAGAACTATGCAAAGTCTTGCCGGGCTGACATCGAGTGCAAACACTCGGCGTTGGAGGAGTGGTGAATCATGCAGTTGTTCGTTATACTTGATGGATTAGTTAGCATGCGCTGGAGGAGGCCCGGTTTGTGTTGCAGAAAGCGTTGGACAAGTCTGAGGCGGGTGGTGTGTTGATTTGACCATTTCCCAAGTCACCTTATGTTCTCCAGGCGACAGATGATTTGATCAAGGCTTGCGAGGTAGCCCGTACAGATTTGGAAAAGGCGTGTGAGCCTGTAAAATCCGCCAAGAGACTCAAGAAAACGAAAGAGTGAAACCACTCTTTGCTTGGCCGTGGATATGGTTTGATAGGTAGGTTGGTAGGTCATGTAGCCAAAAGTCATGTATTGTGTGCAAGTGTTAATTAAACTTGTGTTGCGTTCTGCACGGCCAACAGCGCGCTGCGCAATCGTCTTTTCAGAAGGACAACCAGTGCTTCAGTTGTGTTTGTGTGTGCAGGGGTGCAGTCTAAAATTTTAGGCTGCTGGGGAAGCTCATTTTTGACACAGACTGGCACATAGCCTTGTCCTGCGCCAGCTTACCACATGAGATGTGATTTGAATGTATTGTACGGAGATCTTATGCATTATATATGTTTTTCTACACTGGATCATCAAGTGTGCTGCTTTTACGTTTTTGTTTACCCTACGCTGGCGCAAGTAATCGACTTATCTACAACTTCAATTCCAAAGGATGAAAAAAACAATGATGCGCACTGTTTGAGTCTCGAACAATGAAACACATTTTCGGAGAGTTATATACATTATGTAGTGAAACCTCTGCCCGCGCAGATGGAGATGATGATCGTGGTGGGAGCCCTTTGGAGCGGGACATTGTAGAAAAACTCGCTTCTGCAGATCTTTGTCTGAATTTAGGACAACTCCGGACGAGTGAGTGGATGAGTACGGCGGCTAGGCTACCGGCTGGACAGGTATTGGGCGGGTAAACCCGCGGGTAGACGAACCTAGATTTAATCGGGCGGGCGGGTAAATGAGCCGGTGGCGGCGGGTGAGCGGGTAAATGGTCGGGTATTGCAAACCTAGTGTGCGTGTAAATGGGCGGGTTGGCCGGTAAGCAAACCTAGCTCTAATCGGGTGGGCGGATATAAGCGTTTGGCGGGTGGGCGGGTACATCGGCGGTTCAAAATTCCTCGGTGATCAACAGATTGCTCAGGGTCGGCGGGTGAATGGGCAGGTAAGCACGGTGGGCGGGTAAATTCACGGGTAAGTAGATCGAAAGCTTTGAGCCTTTGGCGGGTGGGCGGGTATATGGACGGGTAAGCAGACCTAGCTTTAACCGAGTGGGCGGGTACATGGGCGGGAAAGCATGCCTACCTTTGGGCGGGTGGGCGGGTGAATGGGCGGGTAAGCAAACCTAGCTTTGGGCGGGTGGGCGGGTAAACGGGCGGGTAAGCAAACCTAGCTTTGGGCGGGTGGGCGGGTGAATGGACGGGTAAGGAAACCTAGCTTTAGTCGGGTGGGCGGGTAAATGGGCGGACAAGCAAACCTAGCTTGGCGGGTAAATGGACGGGTAAGCAGGCCTAGCTTTAACCGAGTGGGCGGGTAAATGGGCGGACAAGCAAACCTAGGTTTGGGCGGGTGGGCGGGTAAATGAACGCGGGTAAGCAGGCCTAGCTTTGGGCGGGTGGGCGGGTAAATGGGCGGATAAGCAAAGCTAGCTTTCGGAGTGGACGGATAAGGAAACCTAGCTTTAGTCGGGTGGGCGGGCAAATGGGCGGGCAAGCAATCCTAGCTTTGGGCGGGTGAGCGGGTAAATGGGCGGGTAAGCAAAGCTAGCTTTTGGCGGCTGGCGGGAATACAGGCGGGTAAGCAACCGGGTGGGCGGGTAAATGGACGGGTAACCAGGCCTAGCTTTAAGCGGGTGGGCGGGTACATGGGCGGGCGGGTGGGCGGGTACATGGGCGGGTAAGCATGCCTAGCTTTGGGCGGGTGGGCGGGTAAACGGGCGGGTAAGCAAACCTAGCTTTGGGCGGGTGGGCGGGTGAATGGACGGGTAAGGAAACCTAGCTTTAGTCGGGTGGGCGGGTAAATGTGCGGGCAAGCAAACCTAGCTTTAACCGGGTGGGCGAGTAAATGTGCGGATAGGCAAATCTAGCTTTTTGGCGGGTGGGCGGGTACTGGGCGGGCCCGCAGACCTAAAGACCAACACTGATCCAAATTCGTTTTGCTTGAGGCTACGTCAGCCGATGCTGCGATGAGCTCAGTCAGAGCTACATTTGCAGACTCCCGGAGAATTATTACTATCGATCGATTGATCTATAGGGCGAGATGTTGATCAAATTTGAACCTATGTAGGCGGTAGATTTCAAATCATTTTCAAGGATTAGCGTTGCTGAGGAATCGCGTGGGCACACAGGGGGCTGGACTTCAAAGCTGGCTAGATTTGCGAAGGGTCGTAACTCGTGCCGCGACTTCTTTTCTGCCACGAAGCTTCCTTTAGACATTTGGCAGAACACGGTAAACAATGTTTGTCATATATTTGGTGTTTTGTTTTCATCGAGCTGTGTGATGTTGAGGAGCCTTGCCGAGTGGCTGTTGCTGTGAAAAACGATGACGGATCGCAGGGTATAGCTTTCATTCCTGTGCAACTACCGCATAAAGTACTGCAATACCTCCTTTCAGATTGTGATCTGCCAATTGATGATCTTCTTGTTATGGGCTACTGGCAACACTTGGAAGAAGTTGGGGATGAAATGGCATTGACCAGCAAATCCTTCAGACAGATGGCTGGACTACCGGTTGTTCCCCTGGGCGTTCATGGAGACGACGCATCGATGGGGCTGCAAAATGCTCCCCATGAGAAAATTACTGGGTTTATGATGAATTTGCCACTCTACCGGCCAAAGTCGACGAGGTTATCAAGGTTTCTCATTTTCAGTATTGAGAACCACAAGATTTGGAATCTCGAGCTTACAATTTATCCGCTCTTGGCAGAAGTGGTCAAATCGCTGAACCTTTGTACCGAGGTCGGCGTGTTAGGTCGACGCTTTTTAGTGACAGAACTTCGTGGTGACCAAAGTTGGTACAAATACCTGTTTCAGCACAAGTCCTGGTGGAAATCCACTTTCATTTGCTTCCGATGTGGTGCATCATCGAAACACCCAAACAATTATGTCAGCTATGATGGGTGGGTTTCATCAAAGCGATCGACGCAACAGTTTCTGGAATTTGAACTTCCAAAGGAGATGTGCAACTTTCCTGAGTTAGGACAGTTTGATGTATTGTGTTTGATTTTTTGTTGTTAATTCACAACCAGTGCAGCAGTGTTTCTATTGAAACTGATGTGCTGAGGCCCCTTGGTTGATTTATATTTCTTCTCGATGCACAATATTCGGCACTGCACATTGCATATTGTGAACTTGGGTCTGCTACACGTTTCAAACGGATCAGTAATGTATCTTGCTTGACAAATATTGGAAATGTCTAAAGCATTTTCAATTTTGTGAATTTTTGAATTTTCGTTCAGTCTGATGCAATTTGTCTAACTAATATGTCATTGGTTTGGAACATAAGGGCGATCCTACTTCACATGCACTTTTGGGGGCTCGTGAACCGCGGCGATGATCCAGCTGGCTACCGGACTGCCTGCAACAGCGCATACGACGACTTCAGCAGATGGCGACGTGCCAACAAGGTGAACTCTTCCCAAAAAAGGTTTTCTTATTGGACTGTATTCAAGGAAGAGTATGGTTGTTACCTCAACAGCAAGGGCTATAATGCCCGGGTATTGTCTGCATGGTTAGAGGATGTTTTGGAAAGATCGCAAACAGCTCCGCCCCCACAAATGGTGGCCGACGACCGCACACACCTGTGCCTGGTGGCAGTGACCACAGATTTATATTATACAAGCAAATTTTCTTAGTTGTATATGTTTAACCCTTTTTTTCTGGCAAGTAGGACAGCAGGGTTTGACCAATTTAATACCATAATTACTGTTGACCATTATCCTAATTCATCCAGCTCCAACCCGATCCCAGGAAAGCCATCAATCGGTTCTTTAGCCTGACTGAGCAAGCAGGACGCTTCTTGTAGCTGGACGTGTTTATCAAAACCACAGGGATCCACATAAGCCTAGCTTGTGTGATGATTACTACCGTGAGGTCAACAACAGAGGCCACTGACATTGAGCAGGCCGGAAGGATGTACTTGGAAACCTATGCTCTTCTAAATCAGTTGAGCATCAGGACCCAGTTTGGAAGGAAAAACTATTGACCAAAGCTAGTTTTTTTCAATCGCAGCCCTGGCGTATCGGAGCGTTTTTGATCAAATGTTTGCCGAAGGAGAGGTGAGCTGGCTTTTCTGATGGTCCCCAAGTGGCACGCCATTGGGTGGCACTGTAAGATCCTAGCCTGCGCTAGCCTGCCTGCCTCACGTTTTGTTCCTCCACTGAGGCTTTTAGCCACCTACTTGTGGATGAGGTCAAAGGAAAACGCGCCTTGGTTGACCAACATAGTATCCTGAACCCGTCATTGCTGCACCGTTGCAGTACGTATTTTTGTCAAAAATGAGGTCTCAACAGCCGCTTTTGGCACACTTACTGCGATGAAGATCAAATGGCGGTGTTGAAAGGCCAGTTCAATTTGCAAAGAAACTCACCAAAGCAACTAGCTCTAAGATTGTGAACAATTCTCTTTGCTCCGCCCAGGGTGGTGCAAAAAAGCGGATTCGCGTTTGAGAGCTTTGAAGCATGGGGGAAGAGCCCATGGCATCATGCGTTTTGCGCGGCTGCGCTATAAAACGTTAGCGTGGCTAATCAAGGATGCAAAACAAAAACGTGCCCACAAGAGGCAGTGAAAAAAAAAAACAGGGGAAACAACATGTCCGTGACGTCCTTGATCATTAGTAAAACATCGTATCTATCCGATGCTAAGTTTAACTTCGTATTTGATCAAATGCTAAGTTAAACTTCTGACTTCGAAGTTGA
This sequence comes from Porites rus, assembly GCA_964035705.1. Classification (NCBI taxonomy): domain Eukaryota; kingdom Metazoa; phylum Cnidaria; class Anthozoa; order Scleractinia; family Poritidae; genus Porites; species Porites rus. Next base: position 2,339 of record CAXIVM010002028.1, on the reverse strand, counting down.
GGGTATATATATTAATATTATCATTATATACCAGGACCCTCCAACAGGTCACCACCTGCGACTTTTAAGTCTACAAAAGCCTCCAGAGGAGACCTGTTGGAGGGTGCTGGTATATGTATATCCATATGGAATTCATCTTGAATACGTCAAAAGGCATTTTTCCAGTTCCAGACAGGTCATGTCAATGGCTGTGCCCGGTCCCCGCTGAAATCGCTCGGTCCGCGCCGGTGACGGATGTGGGACCTCAGTGTCGGTCCGTCTCAGCTCTTCAGCATGAGATGGACACGGTGATTTGTAGACCGAGATGGATCTGAATCACCATGAGAACAGCGAACGGATATCTAGATGTTTTGTAGGGGTTGGCGTGATTTTCCTCACACGTGTTGTTTTTCAGCTACAAGCAGAACAACCAAGTGGGAACATTATTGGTTGCTTCTTGCTACTAGTAGCAAGGTTCATCGCTACTAGTAGCAAGAAGTTACTACTGGTAGTTGCTTGTAGCCATGCACCTGTTACTAGTAGCGATGCCCTTGTTACTACAGAATGGCGCCAGGGGGTAGATGATTATGTAGCTAGACGAAGATCGCACTCTTTTTGGTCGACGAGCGCCACCTCTGGATTTCCAACCGGCGCCAAACGTGTCGGTGGAAGCACTTTCAAGTGATTTCCTAGGGATCCACTGCCACCTTCTCAGGTTCGGTACGACTGGACTCCTGCCACCTACATCAAAGAGTCTCCCTGCTTACTGTACCTCAGGTGAAGGGTGCATCCATAGGGTTTAATAGAAGTGGTTGAACCCCACTGCTCAACATGAGCTGTGGCTTGGACAGATTCGCAAGTCGCGCTATAGAAGTGGTTGAACCCCCCCAAAAGCAGTCCCCTTAAGCTCGGATCCACCGATCTTGTTTCGAGGCTCGGGCTCCAGAAACCACGGGACCCCGCCCCCACGAACGGGGGAGACCCGCGGAGCGGTGAGGCCCCGGTTCGCGGCGGCGCGCGAAGCGAACGGACCCGGTGGTAGGGGGGTTGATGTGGTGAAAGGATCAAGATGATCAAGTAAGGTGGGATCAAAGGGGTGCCGGTTCCGGAGTTCCGGAGGAAGGAGTTGGGTGCCCCTGTCACATCCACGGCCCCGGAAGATGGGACGAGCCACACCACCCAACTCCATGTGACTCCTGGTTTATTTATTATGTTTATTGATGTTCGATGGTTTCCTGATAGGCCAAATGTGGCTGGCTTCAAGCAGGGGTCCAAGGGATTCTAGGTCAAAGAAAGTGTGAAGACTGATCAGGTCAAATTAAAGAAAGGACCATATATATCCATATATATAACATTACATGACATATGTCATATAGGTTCCAGGTCAATCAACACTATTATACTCCGACATCTCAGAGTCGGACGTCCAAGCAGATAGGTCAGATAGGTCCACGTCTGAACTTTCGATCATCACCGATCCAGTCATTGGGGGTTCGAGAAAGACAGCCAGGTCGACGCGACGCCACCCGTTTCAGTGGACCGAACCGCGAAGACGACCCGTTTCGGGACTCAACCGCTCATCCAACAGCCGGACCTCACTGTGGGCCCCGAACCTCGAAAGTCCCGGAGTTCACTGAGTCCTTTTGAAAGAAACAGGCGGAGAAGTGACCAAAAACAGGTGAATTGAACCAAACCAAACATGCAAAAAGTATCTACTTGAGAATCTTGAAAAAGGACGTGCGAGTAGGGGCAAGTAGCAAATGTTAAATTGGACATCCCAGGGAGAGACCGGCAGATGGAAAAACCGTTTTCCGAAAGCAGCATCAAGTTCACGCCACTTCCACCTCTTTAATCACCTTGAGTCTCTCTTTTCGTTTCAGCCTCTCAGTGTGTTTCACTTCACCAAACACCGAAATTCACTTTCATCGATCCTTAGATCCCTGCGGCCCTGTGCCACGCACGTCCACTCCACACGCAACCAGGTTGACCACAAAACGCACCTGGTAAACCGCCTCCCCCGCAACGTGCCCCAAAACCACTGAAACACCTGCCTGGGGCTTTCCCCAACAAAACCAAACCACCCCGCCAAACGTTCTTCGCGTTTTCAAAACCACCGTGTCCGGTGCCGCCGCAGGTCGCACCGCGATGGGCGAGTTGTCGCAAGATGTCGATGACATGCTCTACGGCGAGGTGGACCGGCGGCCGGTCGGTGGTTCGAACCCGACGGCGACGAAAGGCCGTGGGGGGGCGACCTTGACCAACCGGGCCGAAAAGTGGCCAATGGAGGATTGACAGCTGCACTCCCAAAAGACAGAATGGAGGCATATTCGGAATATTCGCCGTAGATCTGAAGGCAGACT
>CAXIVM010002027.1:0-19813 GCA_964035705.1 Porites rus | reverse complement strand
GTTTCCGGCCGAATTAACCACACCGGCTCCCCGGACAGTGTCGGTTTGCGATAGGGCAAAAGTGACGACCCTCCCCCGCGAGAGTGACGTTTTGTCGATCTGACGCAGTCGCCAAGTCCAAGATTCAAATCTCGTAGGATAACAGTCAGATTACGCACCATGGCGAAGCGAAGCTGGCCAGAATCGATGCGAAATGCAGCGCTCCTCGAGCTCATGCAGCCGAATTTAGAACCTGGCGCTCGTCGAACGGGTAGGTATACACTCTTCGGTCTGGCTGGTGGCAATTTTAGGGAGATCGGTCGCTTTGTTTGGAATTTATTGGCCTTCGAGCGGCGAGGGTCGTTTGGAAGGTCTCCAGCCTTCCCTTCTTTTATAGTGTTCAGTATTCGATGGAAAGAAAGTCGACTAAACAGCGTTTAAACCGACCGTACGACACAGAGTGGCTATGAACTAAAGGTAAGGGAGCTTTTTGAATCAATATTTCGCGTGATCATGATTTTCTTTTTTCTTAGCGTTGTAGATTCGAATACATGTGATAAAATTCGAACAATAAGGGCCCGAATCACATGTTAAAACGCAAGAAATATCGATTTTCGTTATCTTAAAGGCTACTAGTACAGATAGACAAACAAGAAGACTTCATATCTTTAAGACTTTTTGCATTTATTTGGCATCAGATAATACGTTAATAATTCTAGTATATTCCGACCAAATGACCTCTGAAGCCCGAACCCACAAATAGTGCACTTGGGCTGCCTGTGTAATATCTAACCTATCTGTGTACAAACTATAAAATAAACAAGCAAAGTTATACAACATAATCCCAAAATAAATTCAAAAACCTAAAAAACTGATAAGAAACATATAAAATTGCAATAAAATATGATTAAAAACTAATGCTAACACTAAAATACACAAGTAATCATGCTAACAGAGGCACTAGGTGTTACAAGCAAATGCTTTCCTGAACAATTACATCTAAACTTGCTCCTTTGAAAAGACCATAAGCCAGGCTAATTGCTCTTATTTCAGAGGGTAATGTATTCCATAATCTAGGGGCTGCTACTTGGAATGATTTATCTCCAAGAATGAGCTTGATTCTTTTTTTACGTGGGTTAGGACAGTTGGTGAAGCTTTGCAGGGCTTTGTTCAAAGAAAAATTGAAGGAAGCCCTGTTCTCTGAGCCTGTGTAATCCAGGGTTCCCAGCATAGGATTTCTATGAGAAAACTAAGATATTCTAATTATTGCCCAAGAGCAAAAGTAAGGTGCCAGGGCCCACTGGCAGCTGCTAGAGCACAGCCCTTACAGCAGATTATGTTCAGTCCCATAGCGACATACTCAGGGTCTAAAGTTGGATTTCCCCTGCCGCATAACTTTTATGTGCATATGCACAAACATTTTATGCACTTGAATAGGACAGAGCCAATTATGTATGCAGGGTGCAAAGTTTACTGTCTTCAAGTCATCAGAAATGACCAGATTGTAATAGCAACAACCAAATTGCAGGACATAGTTGCCCACTGGAGGGTTGCAATTTAAGCTGCAAACATCTTAACAGGGTTTCTGATATTTCGTGGAAAAAAAAGCAAAATTTCACGGGATTTTCACAGGCAAATTCGCAGAAAAATTGGCCAATTTCGCGGGATTTTCGCGGGAGAAAAGTCAAAATTCGCAGAAAAATCAGCCGATTTCGCGGGATTTTAGCAGAAAAAAATCAAATTTCGAAGGATTTTCAGGGGCAAATTCTTAGAAAAATCGGCCGATTTCACGGGAAATTTCGGGGGGGAAACTTCGCCAAGAAACAATCAGTAAAAAGCAGCCAATTTCGCTGGGGGTTTTTTTGGCAAATTTCGCTAAAATCGATCAATTTTGTGTGGATATGACCAGCGTTGTTTAACGTTTTTTTTTACAGGGATAATCATTTGCTCTTTCAACAACAGTTCGCTCAAGAAATGAGCGAATGCTAAAGCTATTAACATTATGGTTAGTGCCCAGTTTTTCGCAACATTAATCTAAGAACGCCTGGTAGTTTTGGGATGTTGTTTACTCGCTGCAGTGACGAAGTTTCCGGATAAATTTGGACGTTTGGGGTGAATAAAATAGGTCTAATAGCCAAGATAAGTATTAAATATGTTTTGCCCGCATCTATTTGGAAATATTTCTGGCGGATTTCGCGGTATTTCGCGGGATTTCGCGGAAATACCTGAATTTCGCGGGTCCGCGACCGCGCGAAATATCAGAAGCCCTGTCTTAAAAATATGATCAGTTTTTAAAGACCTTTAAAAGAACCCAAAACTATAATCTTTGGCTGAGAATTTTGCTCAAGAAATGGTACAGTGTAATAACCAGTCCATTTGTTGTGAGATTCAGAAACACACTGAAGATTCACAAGTTCCATTCATTGCAAACAAGAAAACTCAGACAGGGCCATAAGCCCTATAGAACCATAGCAAAACTCATGGATTCAAAATTTTCAGCTACACTGTACAGAGAAAACTGGTCAATTTTGGGGCAATGTAAAATGCAGACTGCAAACTGACTGTGGGCTATTGCTTTCAGGGTTGGAAAACAATGGGACTATTACTGTCACATTCTCATTTGCATGGTGAAAACAATAGTGTGCAGTCTGCGTTTTACACTGAACGTGGCTAGGTGACTAGGTTTTACCATGGATGCCTTGATATGAAAAGGCTTTTTATAATAATAACCACCCTACGTTTTAAAATTAATACTTTTTGACAGATTTTAAACGCTATTTAAGGTTATTTAAAAATCATTTAAAGATTGTTCTTACGAAATTTGAGACTATTTGGTAAGATTTCCATTTAACTCCATACATTTATTATGCATGCAACAATTTCATACTTTTCCTGACAAATACTATGTGCATAATTAATGTATGGGGTTATACGCAAATATTACCGATTATTTACATAAATTATCATCACCTTGAGTAGCTCATTCAAGTCAGCAACTTCTATAAGTGTAAGTTTTGATATTTCATCTACAATAGACTTGATTTTCTCTGGGTACTCCTTGACAGCATCGTCTGGCCGAGGCTGTGCTAGGGTGGAATCGTAACGTGTGCATCCACCGAACCGCCCTCTTTGAAGAGAAACACACCATGTACATCTGGAAATTAAAAAAGTCAGTTACATGATTAGAGAGTGCTGGATAATTTAATTGAATGCTAGGGAAGTGGATCGTACCTCAGACTGCTGTATGGTTGAGAAGTGGTCGATTTGAAAGGTCTCAAAAGTCGCAGTGCTCTGATGCCGTTTCTGGCCGCCATTTTGAATATCCCAGAATGCATCAAGAAAGTGGTGGTTTTTAATAGGACGAGTTGCACTGGGCTCTAGTGTTCTGAGAGGAAATCGAAATAATCGAAGTCACACATATGTCTGGAGCACTGCAGTATTTTCTCGATGCCGCGATTACAGCCTTTGAACAGGTTAACTAACATGCCGTCAGAAAATTCTCCGCTTCTTGATAATGAAAGTGTAAGTTTTAGCTCCGATCATGTTGTCATACTCTTCCTTTTCGCGACGCTCTTTGTAATTCTCCCACAAAAACGTACACACTATTAGAGCTTATTAGCTTACTTTGTTTTTGGTCGTAGCCTGGAGTTCAACACCAAGTAACCCGTAGAAGACGTTTGTCAGAAGCTGCGGACAATTCACGATCAGTATCAAGCGAGGTGAGTAGGACAAATCAAATAGGTTGTCTCATAGTCTTCAATATTCGAAACAAGGTTAACAGCTTCCTAGGTATTAAAGTACCCAACTCAGATTTTATTTCTCTCTCTTTTTTGTAGAATGGCTCTCTATGTAATTCAGTGTCAGAACCAGGAAGTCTTCAAAAGATCTCATCGAAATATGAGGTACCGCAAATAATATTTTTCCAAACCGTAGGTTCAATGCTGTTGTTGAAGACACACAGTTTAGCTATTGATAACATCACGCGGTGTCACATGTTTTGAATTTTACACTAGTGCATAGCCTAAAAAATATAATCATTAAAGTATGCTGATGCCAATGATCAAGATGTTAAATTCAGGGCATTATAACTTGGTTATGAATGACATCAATGAGTATTGATGGGTAATCATTGAGTAATCATGATAATGCACTTATCAACAGCCATCCAGGGGATCGACCCCAGGGAACTTCCGGGCAGTTTTGACTGATGGTCCCAAAGTGAGCATGTGTACCAAATAAAATGTTTTCAGCTTTGTGCAGATTTCTATAAGACGTGTACTCTTGTAGTCCTTAAATAATGAAGTTTTAGGCTGAAGTGTTGCTCTGTTAAATTTAAGCCGGCCCTTCCCCTTCTTGCCGCCAACCCCTTCCACCCCCTCAACTGGGTGTCTGGCAATTTTAAATACTTTTCTTGAGGAAACTGCAAATGCCCAAGACAGTCATGGAGTCATGCAAAGCAGCTGTTAAAAGTTGTATTACAAATTAGGGATGTCCCCAGCTGTTTTGAAAGAGGGATTCCAACTTGCTTTAAGCTAGTCACATTAAGGAGGCATGCCCATGTCATCTGCAGTAGATGACCAACTTCTTGACATTTTTTCCTTATATCTCAACCTTTTAAGATGAAAATGTAATAATAGTCAATGAAACCTTACCCTGGTTCTTGCACTTGTGCAAGAATTTTATTCCGGTACGAAATCTCACAACAGCATCATGTGACTGATTATAGGAGTGATTACTTATTTTGGTATACAATTGGCCTCCCAGTGGACTGGAATGGGTAGCAAATGTGGTAACTTTCCTCAATCCAAGATTTACTCTTCCAGTTTGGTTTCTGAATGAACTTGATTCTCTGTTTTGTTTTGAAAAAAGGAACCAATGTGATAAGAATGGCCAAAATGTTAATGGCAAATTCTACAAGAATTCTTTTGGATCTGAATTGCCTCTTTTGTGTACCTTACAACAGAGTTTAGATTATGATACTGCAGAAAATACTCTTTACTTCAAGGAACAGAAGTCTTATTCAGCAGAGGTAAGAACTGATTCTGCGGTATAGTTGAGAATAATAGTCTGAGTTATCTTGTCCCAGAAAGTATCTATACCCCCTTTTTTGAGGGTTTGCTGGAAGTTCTAGTGAAGTTACATACTTTTCCTGAAAATTTTTACCTCGAATCCCCCCTCTCCCACCCTGTTATCCCTGGAAAATCCATTAACAGGTTCATATGGGACATAGAAAACTTGAAAAGTCATAAAGTTTAATGATTTCACTTTTAGGCCTCAGAAAGTCATGGCATTTTATTTATTCTTACTTGCTCTAATTTGCCATATTCTTGCTAACACTTCCTTGTCAGGCTACCTACAGACCTGGGGGGGGGGAAGGTACTTCCTCATAAGAGTAGAGGCTAATGGGGATGTGCCGCTGGATGGGGTCGCATTTTCACGACTGGAGTAACTATAATGGGGTTGCATTTTCAATGGAGTTACTAGAATGGGGTCACACATTTTTCGGATTTTTAGGAGTTAGACAGTTCTTCATATTTACAGTTAGCAAACATACCAGAACGTTTGTACTGCAGATGAAAAGTAATGTGTTCTTCGTTCAATCTAAAAATGGGTCGATTCATAAAATAGAAAGTGACTAAGATGGGATCACGAAAATTACATATTTGCCCAAAAGTGACTAAGATGGGGTCTATAAATGGCCACAGAATAGACTGCAGTGGGGTAGGGGCTCTAAGAGGCCAGTGGCACATACCCAGCAAAAATTAACCCAAGTACCCCCCTCCCTCCCCCCCCCCTCCCCCCACCGGCCTACAGAACAAGTGTGGTTTATTGGCCTCTTCAATAGCACTGTGACCTTTCTGTTTTTGTTTGTTGTTTTTTTTACACAGGAACGACTGAAAATCAACATCAACAGATGGGTGGTCATGTTTATCATAGGATTCATAACTGGACTTATTGCATTTTCAATTGACTGTTTAATAATAATCATAGCTGACCAAAAGTATAGTCTTATAAAGGAATGTATCCTTTTTATATTAATTTTGCTTCCGGTTGCTTTGCATCAACAAAATTTAATTATAATGGAGTTAAGGAATGGAACCTGATCCCATTGTAAAACCCATTGTGCTGAAAATAACAATATTACAGTTCATTAACAGGCAACTACAGAGTTGCACAGGCAATCCAATTATTGATACACACAGACAGACAGACAGTTGTTAAAGTTCATGTTGCCGATTGAGTTAAGCTCCAGTGGAGGGATATTTTTTAGTTGGGCAGACGTAAGTTTCCTGTTGCTGTCATCTTTGATTTGGGGAACAGAGGAAGATTGGGGAGAGTGAATGTAGAGACTGTTCCCTTTGATTAGCTCCAACTCGTTTATTTATTTATTTGTTTATTTATTTATTTATTTATTTATTTTTTGGAATTCATTGTGGTAGTTACTTCAGCAAGTTATTTATTAAAGTAGCTGCATGTTCAAAAAAAATGTCTGCATTACAGGCTGCAGTTGAGGTGGATAAATCTAAATTGATAATTATTTTAATTCTGAAAAAATGCAAAAAAATAATTATTATTTTTTAATAACAAAATAATAAAATAATGTATTTGTTGATTGACTAACAATAATAATTAATGAAAGATTTATCCCATTTTTTTTAATATGTAAAGATCAATATTAGGAACTTAACTGCAACCTTGAAGATATTGACTGGTGTACCAGTGGTGACTGTATGACTGCTCCTTTCTCATTATGGGTTGCACTTGATGTGCTCTTTGTCCTTATTGCAACTGTGTTGGTTGTTTATGGAGAGGTACAGCTGCTTTTAAAATGGAGTATTCCAAAAAAAATCCCAATACCCATTGTGGATGGACTGCTTGAGATTCATGTTGAGGGGGAGGGGACGTTAAAACATCTAGAAACCCTTGCCAAGTATCAAAATATCTTGCCATCTTACTTTGTCAAGAGGTGTGGATTTTTTCTGGAATAACTCAGTGGAATGGTGTACTGGTAAATATACTCGTGAGTCTGGCAGGATTGAGCCTCAAACATTCAATCAACTTTATAATATCAGTTTCTATTGGCCAAGGCAGGAAAAAACTAGCCTCTACTAATTGGTGATACCTATAATAATAGCTACAGTAAAACTACCATTAATAATTAGACTTCTCTGTTGTTTTTTCTTATTCTCACTTTGATAACTATTTAAACACCAAATTCAATAAAGTTGAAGCCTGACAACCAGTTTCATTAGCTCTTCAAGTTATTTTGGTGACCTGTTGTACCTCTTGAGTCTTAATGTACCTTCCAATAATATTGTAGTGTTTTTATTTTGATATGGTTTATTTTTTCAGCCTGTTGCAATCGGGAGTGGCATTCCTCAAATCAAGTGTTATCTCAATGGAGTACTTGTTCCTCATGTGGTACGACTTAAGGTATGTAGATTAGAAAGACGCAATTATTGCATAATTAGTACTTAACAGAAGGAGAAATCTTATAACTTCTTTTGTAAGGTACATTACATTGTAAATTCAAAGCTTTGTGTAATTTTTTTTACAGTGAATCTTGTAACAGGGACGGGATTGTGGTGGTGCTCTCTTTATTTTAACTTTGTTTTAGCAGAATACCCATACCCTCTCCCCAAGGATAACTCCCATATAAAAGTGGCAGGGATGCTTGTCATCTTGCTTGGGGGTGTAATTAGTATTTACTAAAAAAGCTGTGACACCTACCACACAAAAATCTGATAAGGCATTCTATGTCAACATCTTTAGTGCAAAAAAAACTTCTCTAGCTCTTATTTATATGTCTGTTTTAGAATGGTCTCCTTAAGGGTCAGTTTAAACTTGGGCCTTACCCAAATTCGTCTCCCTTAGGGGTTTAATAATTATTTTAATTTTCCTACATGCATTCCCATCAGTTATAAGGGAGTACCCCCTCTGGGACCCTCTCATTGAAATCATTGCTAACAAGTTTCGTCATGTTCTTTGTTAGACCCTATTCTGCAAAGTGGTAGGTGTAATATTCTCAGTGGCGGGTGGCTTGGCTTGCGGCAAGGAAGGTCCAATGATTCATGCTGGTGCAGTAGTTGCTGCAGGTGTGTCTCAAGGAAGGTCTACAACATTCAACAAAGACTTGCACTTGTTTCATTATTTTCGTGAGGACCACGAAAAAAGAGATTTTGTTTCTGGAGGCGCAGCAGCTGGAGTGTCAGCGGCCTTTGGAGCTCCTGTTGGTAAGCCTTTTCATCATTTTAGTCATTTCTCGGCCTCTCCATTGGGTGTGTCGTTTATCCGAGGGTGGCATTTATTAATCGTAATTTTGCTTCCATCTGCAGCATTTATTAACCCTTTAAGCCCCAGTATCCACATACAAATTCTCCAAACTGATCTCCACACATTTTCTTAAAGAATGAGTTGAGGGAATTTGATAAAAGATCAAGGCATTTTTACTTGGGTGATCATTTTATTAATTCTCATAACTTATCTGCTGATAATGTATGGATATTGTTAGGAGAAAATTGATCTTGGTAACTATTGGCACTTAAAAGGTTAAGTTTGTGAATACGGTATTCTCAAGACCTTTCTTTATATAGTTAATTTTTTTTTGATGTGGATGCTAACAGGACGTGTCAAAGTGTCTGTATTATTGATCTGGGTGTCTAAGCAGGCTGTCATGGTATACTTCACCGATACATGTTTTATCGACACAAAGGCTAAAGCACACAATTTTTTCAGGAACAAACAGAAGAAACCTTGGCTCATTAAAATAGTTTTCCACTGAAGTTTAAGTTTGCTCATTGCTTCAAAAGCTAATGATTTTGAATAATTCATGGCTTTGCTGTCATTTTCAATTTGCAGCACAGCTAGATGCATATGGACTATGTATTAGCCAAACCTTAAAAATACTACGCAGATCAGTAGTGTGTTTAAAGTGCCATTTAATTCATTTGTGGGAGAGCGCTTCGTAGCACTTTCATAAAAATTACTTTTTTTGCACTTCTTGTAGATAAAAAGGGCATGAGGCTTCTCATTCTAATCTTGTGTAGATTATAACGAACAGCTAGTAAACGACAAGTAAAAGGAAAACTTGGTCATGTGGTGTACAAACTGCCTTTTGCCGGTAACTTGATTCTAAATCTCTAACGACTTTATCAATATTTTTTAGAGCTCTAAAATGTCTTCGTTTCTTTTTAGGTGGAGTTCTTTTCAGTTTGGAAGAAGGAGCAAGCTTCTGGAATCAAAGCCTAACGTGGCGAATGTTTTTTGCTTCGATGGTATCAACATTTACTCTTAATGTTCTTTTATCAATTTACCATGGTTCTCCAATGGATCTGTCAAATCCTGGACTGATCAATTTTGGCTCCTTTGAGGTCAGTATACTCATACTGTTTCTAATGGGATCGCACTTGCAATGCTTAGAGATATATTATATAAGATGTAGAAAGAACACTACAGTATGTATTGAAAAGTCCATCGTGGCAGGTCTTCGAGGGTTTCACTTGCAACAAGAATATTCCTAGATTAGAAATGATTTTGTTTTTCTAAATTGAAGATACAGTTGTATCCTTGATTTAGAAAAACATAGACTTTCAACATGCTGTTGTTTTTGCCAAGATTTTAGCGTGTATTTTACGTATACAAAATTTACTGTGAGATAGAGATCCGAAGCAACACTGCATGCAGTTAAAAAAATCAGCTTTTTTATGAAGACTTATATATCTAGCAGTTTTTTGAAAACGAACCTTAAGCGAAACTTGCAGCCATCTGAATGAAAAAGAGCTAAAAGGCAGGTTTTTTGCGCTCAACAAGCTCGAAAATCACACTAGGAAACGAGAAAAAGAGAGAGCAAGGAGGAAGAAAGGACGAGAAGAAAAAAAGCAATGCCTGCACTCTTTTTTTTTCAGTATTGGCAACTTTGGAGATAGTTTCTGCTGACGTGTTCAAAAATCCGGCTTGATGATTATAAAATGTTGAAAACAAATCAAAACTTTTGATTTTGGATAGAGTAACTGTAGCCCCATTTACAAGGGTCCGGACAAATTTTTGAACGGACAAAAACTTGCACAGATCCGCGTTTCGTTTACACGGAACCTGCGAAACCGTGCACATTTTTGAACGGCAAACAGTACTGCATGCAATCTGTGACAAAATTTGCACAGTCCGTGTAAACGGGCTGCACAGGTTAAAAAATTCGTCCGTTCAAAAATTTGTGCAGACCCGTGCAAACGGGTTCTGTGAGTAACTGGTCCGTTTTCTGTTTGATCTCTAGGGACAGACCTATTTCAGTTATGAATTCCCTTTATTCTGTGTTATGGCAATTCTGGGTGAGTACGATAAGTATGAATGCGGGTCAAATTTTAAGCTCCATTATCCACACATATAAATTCTCAAGACTGGTCTCCATACATTTTCTTGAAGAATAAGTTGAGAGAATTTGATACGTGATCAAAGCATTTCCCTGTGGTGATGGTTTTATTAACTCTTCCAACCTCTTCTCTTGATGATGAATTTCTGTTGTTAAGAGAAAATTGATGTTGGTCGCTCTTGGGACTTGAGGGTTAAACCTTTTATTGCTAAGAACCGGTTCAAATATTAAGCATTGCCAAGACGACCCAATTTCATTTTCCAAAATTCTGAAAACAAGTTTCTCTTTAAAACTTCTTACCCTGATTGTGGTTTTCAAAGGGTTAACATGTTTATCCAACACGTTCTATTTTAAAATATATAATATAAGTTTTCATTGCTGCTGTTGATGTTTTTTAGGTGGTTTATTTGGGGCTCTTTTCAACGCCATCAATCACCATTTATCCATTTTCAGGATGAAGTAAGCATGTTTAATTTGATCAGACAAGCTACTAAGATAATTACGACCTTTCATTTCGAATAACCCCCGGATCTCTGCCGCGCCGGTTTTAGCTAATGTAGATTTGCAGATACAAAATTTCCATCTAGAAATTCTCTGTAAGTATAAACGACCATTCCTTTAAAGGGGCTGTGACGTCACGGCTGTCTAGTTCATTTGGTTAGGAAAGCCAATTCCCGGAGGGCGGGGTGGGGGGCGTTATTTGGGTTAATTTTTGCAGGGTATGTGCCGCTGGCTTTTCAGAGCCCCTATCCCATTAACTTAGTCACTTTCTGTTCATGCATCTATCTTATAAATCCTTTTAACTAGGTCATTCTGAAATGAATTGACACATTGGATAAACTTAATGAAGAAAAAATCTTCCCATTTTTAAATCCCTACCTACCTCTATTTTCTGATCCCCCAAATTCCGAAAATGTGCGATCCCATTCTAGTAACTCAAATGAAATTGCAACCCCATTATAGTCAATCCAGCTGTGAAAATGCTAACAGGTTTCCAAAAATCATAGATTGCAATGCGTTTCAATCTTCTTCAAGTTTGTCCATGCGTGCCTTCTTTTGTATTAGCTGTGTTATTCATGTTTTGCGCGGTTATTTTTATGATTCACTAAATTTGGTGTCAGTTCCCACTGTTTGAATTTTGATAAATTTCGTGATACAGCAGCTGCTTTAAAATCCTTTTGCTTTCTCTCATGCAGGTTTGTGACGAGAAACTGGGTTCGTGTCATTGAAGCTCTGATAGTTTCGACTTTGAGTGCTACTTCTGCGTTCGTGTTAATCTACTTCTACCATGACTGCAAACCCATAGGAGCTGCAAACATAACCAGACCACTGCAGGTACTGCTACTAGTCGCAGGGCTCCACGCGCGCACGAACAGAGCCCCATAGCCAAGAGAATGTGGTTAACCATTTCCGTCCATGAATTTTGGTAGTCATGTTACCGTACGTCCCTCCCTCCACCCTTCCTGCCGCACCATAGGGCAACCAAAGTGAAAGCTCACACTTTCTAGCTACTGTCAGAGCCTGCAACCTGATATTGTACATCCATGTTGTGGTCAATTGACAGCTGTCACAACAGGGTGTCCGCTGACCAGTGTCACATAACTATATCGCGGGCTCGGGTGTCGACCCATCGATGGTACATGTCTTTTTGAAATTATCCACTGACAAGTTACTAGTTTTCAAATGATCGCAGGCTCAACTCCAAACGGACTTCTTTGCAATGCTTACAAGTTCTTGGCTGAAGTGAATAATTAGTTATTATTATAAATTTATCAACGAGAGCTTCGCCTTTAGCCTTGCCTAATCTATATACCTTATTGCGTGAAATTTTGGCGACAGGTTAATTTAGCGATTTTGAAAAACCCTTATTTAGCGGCATTTTAATTTTTCGTAAATTTTGGAATGTAAGTCACTTAATTTTCGCCATTTTACGAACTGAAACTTTAGCGAATGTGATAAAAATAGTCATAAACGTCAATAGCTTCATTTAAATCAAAATCATACAACGTTCTGATAATTTTGAACGAAACAAACGAAACTGCCACTGTACTGTCATATCTTAATGCTGTCCTCGCTCATATTTAAGGTACATTGTCACAGAAAACGAGAGCTCTCTCTCCTTCACTTCCCTCCGCTTTCTCTTTTCTATGACAGTAAATTTGGCGCAATAACCTGAGATCAATAGGAATTTCTCTCACACTTCTTTTGTGCGATACTGTAAGCTAATGCAAGTCATATTGCGCTTTCTTCCTTTGTCTAGTTTTTCTGTGAGGATGGTGAATACAGTGCTATGGGAACGTTAGTGTTCAGCACACCCGAGGAGTCAATTAAAAACCTCTTCCATTTACCCGAAGGTACGCCGGAATAGCCAACGGGATCGCTTCGTGCTAGCTGGGATTTTTAACCGGCTTTGATGTTGAATTTGAAAGGCATTTGTATTTTTTTTTTCAAACTCCTTAGATCAGATTTCAAAGAGTGTCATTATATGGGCGGGATATATGGAAGCCAGACTTAAAGAATGTTTTTGCGGGTTCTAGCCTATACTTGTGTTTGTTTCTACTGTTTCATTGCGCTGTTTTTCAAATCTATTAACTCTTGGATCTTTGATTAAACATTGTAAAGTTAAAACGGCTTTTGCAGGCTGAAAGACGTTCGGATTTTCCAGCATTAGATTTTCTCTTTCCTAGTTTCGTTATGCCTTGAGGTGACTGCATTCTCATATTTTTTAATACTTCCATTTTAGGTTCGTACCATGTGACTACACTAGCTGGTTTCGCCCCAGTCTACTTCCTGTTAGCCACTTGGACCTACGGCTTGTTTGTTCCCAGTGGTCTTTTTGTGCCATGCATCTTAACCGGGGCGGCCTGGGGGCGGCTGTTTGGGGTAGCCTTGAGGACCTGGTTTCCTAAAGGAACCTGGGGAGAACCTGGAAGTTATGCCTTGATTGGAGCGGCTGCAACTCTTGGTAAGCTGTTAAGTATTGCACAAACACTTGACAAACGGAACCAAAGTAGACTGTTTGTCTTATGTAACTCTAAAAATTTGTTCGCTATTTTAACGTCCTCGTGAGTGTAGTGCGGAATAGGACTGTTGTTGACAGTGACTGACGTTCTGACAACCTGGGGCCGGTTGCTCGAAGCCTGGTTAGCGCTAACCTTTGGTTAAGAGGTATCAAAATGTATAGGTTTCCATAGTATTTAACGCTGGTTAGCACTAACCATGCTTCGAGCAACCCGGGCCTGTGCGGTAGTCACCTTCACAGTCAAAGTGAACTATATCACGTTAGTTGATGGTATGGTTATTAGCCAGTAAGTCGCGATGTTATTGGTTTTCTGTCAATTAAGCCGAAATGTTATTGGCTATGATGGAGACTCTAAATGTGATTTATGCGTTTCTATTCTCGTTTTGCCAAAGTTACAATTGTCGTTTAATTTTAAGTTGGTTAAGTTGGTTGGCCATTCATTTTATCGTTATCAGTTTTGCCGACTTGAGTCCGTTTGCAAGTGGCGGTAAATGCTGACTTCGATTCAGTGGCGTTTGTCCTAAGTTAGTGAGCCAGCTTTAGTCAGTGAGTCGTTGATAGTAGCCTGTAAAATGCGTAATGCATGTCGCAGAGTCCCAATCGATTTGATGTTTCGCCCGGTCTGTAAATGTTGTTCAGCAATGTGATTGTTGACATCATTTCTTGTCGCTCGTTCTTGTTCAGTCGCTCGTTTGTGTTTCATTTGTGTTAAGCATTCAGCGGTGATTGCTGAGTAAAAAGTTCTCCCGGCTGTTCATGCACGGTCATCTATAATGCCACTCAGCACGCCACTGGGCAAGTCTTCTAACATGCGTCTAAACGTTTCGTCCGATTTTCGTGCGCTGTATTTTCTACGAGTATACTCCACGCTGTGTATTAGATCACAAGGTTGTCAGGACTGTAGCCTGTCGAAATCTCTTTCCAAACCAATGTAAAAAAAATGCATTTGTAGTGTATAGCCGCAGTAGTACCACATTTTTTCCCCTAAGGCATACACAAATCCTTTCTTGCTTGCGCGTTACGGAAAACAGCCTCTCCTCTATTGACTACAGGTCAAGAACCGTGTTTTGTTGTAAGCTGCCAAACGGTTTTTTGCTCTTTTCTCGCTTTCCTTGCAGGTGGTGTTGTCCGAATGACAATCAGTCTGACTGTTATTTTGATGGAAGCGACTGGAAACATCAGCTTTGGTATTCCTATAATGCTTGTCCTTATGATCGCCAAGTGGGTGGGAGATTTCTTTAACGAGGTGAGAATTTGAGCATGTGCATTTACAACAAAAACGAAACATCTGCATCTTCAGTTTTCCCCCAATTTAGCAAGCAGGGTGTATTTTTTTTTTTTTCAATTCTTCATTTCTTTTCACACTTCTGCTTCACTGTAGTCTTAGGTGTACGTTGATAATGCTTATGAAATCCTACTTGTCTTTTGTCCTTGAAACAGCAAGCCTGTGACAGGCTTTCAAAGGAAAATGAATCGGGAGCGGGGAGAGATTCGGGCGCGCGAGGGAAAAGGAAAAGGAGTTCCCCTGGAACTCCACGTCCCTCTTCCCCTTCACTGGCATCTTAGCATCCATTCTACTTGACTCCTTATCCTTTGGCCTAGCCTGTTCCAGACGTTCAGATAATAGAGACCGTTAGATTCTAAGACGAGTACGACTACGAGATTTTCTAAATACTAAGTAGTGCTCGCGCGTGAACCAGCGTCATTTTGGCGAGAACATGTGGTAGCCGTCGTCAGTCTACTACAAGTCTTAGCGAGAACGTCGAAGTGGCGGAAACAAGTTATCAAATATTAGTAGTTTTATCATTTTGCGATCGGGAGAGGGTATAACCTCCTTCACTAAAGGTAACAGTGCTAACTTTTCTAGTGAAAAATGGTAAAATGAAGCTTTCCAAGGAGTCTATATTTTGAGAATACGCGAAAAAACTTCAAGTCAAATCTCGTACTCGTAGTCGTTCTCGTCCTTGAATCTAAGGGTCTCTAATAGAGAGCCCACTAAAATGGGACGCAAAAAAAATGAAAACGAGGGAGGGGAGATAGAGGAAAGAGAGTCCTACAGGCGTTCCCACGACGCTCTTCCTAGTCCTCCCTCTACTTTTCCTGGCTTTGTTTACTTCACGCCACTCCCTACTGTCTGAACGCTCGGAACAGGCTACCTTTGGCCTTTCTTTGTATCCCATTTCTCTTTTTCCCTTCGGCGAGATCCGTTCCAGTTGTTACGAGGGCTTTTTCCCTTCTTTTCTTTTCCACCACCTCTAAACAAGGTATCAAATGTGAATTATTTACTTACTCTCCTCAGGGTTTATATGATATCCATGTCAAGTTACAAGGTGTTCCGTTACTCGGCTGGGAGGCTCCTGTAATGGCTGTTGGAATGAATGTTAGGTAATCCTACAGCACTACTTTGTTACCGGCCCCTTGCTCGCACACCGGATTTCGAATGAAATCCATCACTCACTTTCCAAACGTCCTGGCGACTTTTATGAGGGACACTTTGAACTTTAGGTCATAAAATCGGAGCCAAGATCTAGGACACGCTTCCGCTGGCCCTGAGGAGCGAGCATGATTTAAATAAGTTTGTTTTGGTTTGGCCTAAAAAGGCACTTTAGATCCAAGCCAAATTGAGCCTCCAGTACTTTCTCTTTACTTAGTTGTTCCATTTTTTTTTATCTGTTATTGTTTTTTGTGTGTGTTTTTTTTCTTTTCATCAGGGCCCCATTCAAACCAGCCTCGCTGAACTGGGCACCCCTGACTAAATATTGTTCAAAATAAAAAAATAAGGAAAAAAAGGAAATTAACCCCACATAAATACAGCTTAACAATAATAATAATTATAATAATAATAATAACGAATATTTATACAGGATAGCCCTTCAGTGCAAGAGCACTGTTATCAAAGGGGTCCTGTCATAATAACATAATATAAGGATAAAAACTAAAATAAGATAAGAATGACTACGCAACTAACTAACTACACTATACAAAAAATTGATCTAAAGACTTCCTAAATAGTATCCTACAGCTAATTTGCTTGATTTTTAAAGGTAAAGAATTAAAAGCTGAAGCGCCTAAAAAGTAAAAACTTTTCCGAGCAAAGTCAAGTTTCACTTTCGGCAAAGCAATGGTGGTCCCGCTGTTCCTCGTATTAAAATCGTGGATTAAAAGATTAAAATAATCTTTGAAAGGACTACAAACATTGCCTTTTAGGCAATCAAAAACAAATAAACAAGCCTTTTTCTTTAAAAAAATTTCAATTGAGGATAGACGGAGTTCACAGTTTAGACATTTTGAGTTTTGCAGGCGACGACATGGGAAGGATATTTTTAGCTTAAAAAATTAAACGAAAACACAGTTGTAGATTCGTGTTCTGCACATAAAATACCTTATCAAGATTCTGTTTGGAAAAGCACACTCTGTCCGAGTTGATATCGAGGCGAAAACATCACGGCACCGGGTCATGGCAGAAGCATGATAATTCTGATTTAGTAAATAACGAGTCCTTTGAATCAAAGGTAAACCTAATCAAATTAACATGCCAAAAGTTTTCAATTACTGAATGTGAGGAGAAGTGACAAATTTCCCTAAGCCTAATACTTAAACGCTACTGTGATGACTAGTACTGTATCGTGTGCGAAACGAGATTTTGTTAGAATGGTCACACTGGTCACAAAATATGATTTCCACAGACAAAAGCTTTAGACCTTCATTACCATTAACCGTCCATTGTTTGTGCCGGGAAGTACCTCGGAAGTATCCTATTTGACTATGAATCAAATGTTTGATTTTGATATTTTGGCTTCCTTGTCAGCCAGTAAGCTCTCGTTTTGACATATATTTATTAGCAATTTTTGTTTGTTCATTTTTTCAGTGATATTATGAGTAGACAAGTTGTTTGTTTTAACACAGTGGAGAAGGTAAGTACTTTGTGTGTGTTAACTGACTCGTTCATCGATATTTGTGTTTCATTGCTTTATTTTCACGTCCAGTGCTGTGATGTGGGGAGTATCAACCCCCGGAGATCCCCTGAGGGGCACTCAGGGGAACTTTGGGTAGAGGTGTACCGCCGAGGCCAAAAATGTCGTTTTTTTCGCTACCCTGTTCGAGACAAGAGACCAACAAGATCCCTCATTCAGTGACCCTGATTCATGTTGCTTCGCATACAGAATTAAGTAATTTTTAAAACTAGCATCATGAAATTAGTTTTTTTTGAAGGGGGGTTGGGGTGGGGGGGGGGGGGGGCGGGGAAGTGCTGGTACTACACATGTAAACTGTTCGTGACCGTCTTTACACTATTTGCTGCAACAATGTTAACGCTGAGGTGCACTGAAAATAGTCGTTACGATACATCGTCCAGTGTAACATCGCTTTGCGAAACTATTCACCCTACAATTAGTGGAATTGAGTCTTGAGTCTTGAGTTTGCTTACAAAAATCAGTATCTGCGATCGCTGATGTGTGCAATTTTGAATGTGTGTGTAGACAGATGGACTATCTTTACGACTTTTGAGTGGCTTTGATTACTTGTAATGACTGTATTTACTGTCAGGTTGGCCGAATAGTTGACGTGTTAAAGGATAAACGCTCACACCACAATGGTTTTCCTGTTGTCGATTGCCTTGACCCGAGTGACAAGGAGGTAAACTTTTTGTGCTTTTTTTGTGATTTCATGAAATTGGCATAAGTGGTATGGTTTACGTGAAACTAGCGTTGTCATTTTTAGCGATTCTCGACACAATAACCCCCACCCTCCCCCCCCCCAAAACAGCTCCGCCCGAAAGAAACACGAATGTCACTTTTTAACGGTATAATGAAAAAGCTACAAAAAAGCGGTCCCCAGCGTAGCGTTTTCTATGCCAGTTACGGCAACAATAATGTCTTCGTTGAATTTTTAATCACGCCTAGGATTACTAACGTTGCTGTTTTCAGTTTGTAAAACGTCCATGCCATCATACAATAATCTGGGGGAAAAAAAACTGGGGGTGGCTAGCCCTTCGGATTTCACCAAGCCGTTCCTTATCAGGAGGCCCGCTAGGTATCTCCCATTCGTTCCGGCTTTAGTATGTGGGATCAGAAATCCCAGCTAGTTATGGTCAAAGTCCGTATATAAATGTCTACGTTAGGCATACCTTATCCATGTGGGAGCCATTTAGTGTTTTTTTTTTCTTTTGTATTCTTCATCGCGACGTCTATTCAAGCGTGAAATTCACGGTGTATC
This sequence comes from Porites rus, assembly GCA_964035705.1. Classification (NCBI taxonomy): domain Eukaryota; kingdom Metazoa; phylum Cnidaria; class Anthozoa; order Scleractinia; family Poritidae; genus Porites; species Porites rus. The sequence continues at coordinate 1,232 of CAXIVM010002027.1, read as the reverse complement.
GATTAATCAATAACTCTTAACTACAATTCGATTTAAGTCAATTACTTACCATTGAATAACGGTTTTTGCCATTACGCATGCGCAATGTGTCAAAAAGTTTCGGCAGACTTGACCATTTATTCCAAGATTTGCATACAGGAGTAAATATATTTTAAAAATATTGTAGAAAGCCAAAGACGAATTTACACATTTTGATTATGCAATATATATATTTTTTTAGGATAAAATAAAATGCCAAATTGGGTCTTTAAAAAAAGACAGCAAAACGCTAATTTTAATGTCAAGTTAAGTCAGGAGCCCATGTCCTGGTTAATTTAACTGTGGTTCTGCATTCAGTCCCTCGCAGACGTTGAATTTCAGCAATGCAAAATAGTATGTAAAGGTAAACGGAATCTAATATAAATTATGAGCCGTAGGCCATGTCTTGCAGGGAGTGGATAATAAGGTATTTAGATGTACATTAACCGTCGTTAATTACTTGGCTTGCAACGTTCCCACTAACAAGACGGTCTTTCCTTGTAACATTTTAGGATAGTGGAAGTGCTAGCAGTGAAGTAACATTTGGGACATATCGTGGCTTAATCTTAAGATCACAGCTTATTATTCTTCTTAAATCGAAGGTGAGGTTTAAAATTTGTTCTTGTAAATGTCGTTATGGTTCATTCGTCTTAAATATTCCTGACCACAATGAAAGATTGCCGAAGGCACAGAACACAGCCCTTTCTCGGCGGCGCGTCGAAGTTTACATCAAGTACAGGGTATCGCTGTAACACAAATTTGTATACATTTTTTTATTACTTTCATTCTAGAAGAGAGCCGAACGTTCTAAATTGTTGCTCTTTTGTTCCACAGGTTACGTGAACGGACCCGCAACTTATTAGAATGCTTCACTGCACAAATTAGATTACCTTTCTAGTCATTCTAAGCAATGACCTCGATTTTCCAACTTCTGACAATTCTTATGTTGTCTTGGCTTCTGTTTTTTCTACAGACGTTCGCGGAAGGCAACCCACCGAGGTGTAAAAGTAAATTAACCCTGAAAGACTTTAGGGATGCTTACCCAAGATTTCCGCCTATTCGGGTACGTATAGCCTACGTTCTAACCCCCCCCCCCCCCCCCCCCCTTCCCTTTACCTTCAATCGTGTGCTACGCAGTTTGGCTACTGGAGTTAAATTTCCTCATGGCCTTCAAAATAATCTGAGCCTTTTTTAATCATAAAACTTTCATCTGC
>CAXIVM010002025.1:0-19000 GCA_964035705.1 Porites rus | reverse complement strand
TCTTGTGGGACACTCTTGTGGGACACTCTGTGGGACACTCTCGTGGGACTCTCTTGTGGGACACTCTTGTAGGACAGTCTTGTAGGACACTCTTGTGGGACACTCTTGTGGGACACTCTTGTAGGACACTCTTGTGGGATACTCCTGTAGGACACTCTTAAGGGACACTCTTGTGAGACACTCTAGCGGGACACTGTTGGGACACTCTTGTGGGACTCTCTTCCAGCTCCCCAGATACTCCGCGTACTAAAGTTGCACCCGGACAAATCGCACTCTCGCCTGCATTTCGCGCACTCGACACGCACGATCTCCGCAGAGGGTTGCGTGCGCATGGGGCAAATCGCACTCTCGCCTGCATTTCGCGCACTCGACACGCACGATCTCCGCAGAGGGTTGCGCGCGCATGGGTCAAATCGCACTCTCGCCTGCATTTCGCACACTCGACACGCACGATCTCCGCAGAGGGTTGCATTGCGCGTCAAGTCTCCAAAACGAGCGTTTCGTACGAGACTTCCTCCAAAAGTCTAGCGGAAACACCCATCGGAGCACACACATCACGCAGCCCTGCCAAGCAGTTTCGCGATTCCAGCCCCTCCAAACAACATCCGCTCACGCGCCAATCCCAATGTGACAGCGACATTCACCTCTACCACAACTCACAACCTCACGATTCCCTGCGCCTGCCACGAATCTTTCCCCATCCAAATCTAAGTTGGGGCATTTGGGGTTGTTGTTTCTTTGATTTGGGATCTTGCATTATTGCATGTTGGTTTTGTTTCTTTGATATGGGGTTGTGTAAGTGGTTGAGTATATATTCACTATGCGCGTGTATTTCTTGTTCAAATTTCATTCAGGATTTACAATTTCCAAGTATTGGTTGTTTTTAAGTAGGCATTTTTTGTTATTTAACACAGTTGTTGTGTTAGCATGTGGCCACACAGTGAGAGGAACGTGGAGGCCAGAGACACTTATCGGACTTATCAAACATCAAGCACTGATGTCTCATTGTTTGAATCAAGCCGACAAAGATTAGTCTGTTCTGCATTTTTGGCTGAGACAGTGGTGAGGGAGCTGGCAGCCAGCTTGCAAGTCTGGTTTGCCAGTTTTTTTCCTTTCCAAGGGTTGGCAGTCATGGCACTCGCGCTGCCCGATGATGACCTTGGCCTTTTGGACTTCAGTGTCCCTGAAGCCTTACAGATGCCAGTCAAAAGGTTGAAGCTGTCGCCTGAAAAGTTTCTCAGTGACAAATGTCTTGTGAATCTGTAGGAGGTGCTACTTGTTGGTCAGGTTTCTGTCAGACACACCCTTGGCCCTTGGCCAGCTTGCTCAGGCTGAGCTGTTGTAGCATGGGCTGTGAACAAAAGCTGGGTGACCACGACCGGGTCAAGAAAATGAAGGAGAAAGTGGCGAGCATGGAGAACCAAGAGAAGAATATTTATTTGTTATCTGCACTTTCATCTTGTAGCCTTGGTGAGGCCTGTTGGTGCTTGAATGGCTTGTTTCCCTTCTTCCGGCGCCATGTGTCCATGGTGCTTTGAATGAGCTGTCAGGAATCGCAAAATCGATGCACATACCGTCTGTGCGGGTTCAAAGTCTGCAAGACTGCCTTCTGCAGCCTGCTGGGCGTGAATGCGAAGAGGGTGCCCTAGCTAAAAGCGTTGTGTGAGGCATGTGTCTGAATCTTCTGCTATCCGTCTTTTATCTTTTGGTTTTGCAGGTGAACCGCTTGCTGCCACACATCGAGACAGGTCTGGTCCCAGCAGATATGAGACAAATGAATGGTCTCATGAAAAAAGACTCTATGTCCAAGATGCGGCAAAGCGTGGAAGGATTTTTGAATTACGCGTACAATTACTTAGCAGCTCAATTTGGAATTTGGTTGGTGATGCTTTTTTATTGAACCAGAAAGTTGATCGTCCAGTGGTTGTTTTTCGAGGCTGAACCATTGGCTGAACAAGAAGTGGCTGAATACGATCCATATGTTCGTTCATTGGTGGGCACCAGTGGTGCTTTGGTCGCAGTCTGGCAGTGTGAAAAATCACGCTATTTCACATGTATGGACGTCTTTGCCAGGTGTTGCTGAGATGGAAGACCATGGATTACCTGAAGGTTTGCTACAAGCAGGTCAATCGGAAAGCCAATTTGTAGATGCTGCCACTGCAGAATTCAACCCCTGTGCGGCTAATGTGGCTGACTTGGGTAGCTGCTTGTCTGCAAGAACTGGCTGCCGGTGGGCCAGTGTGCCAGCTGCAGGGCCTGGCTGCTAGTTGCTGCATTTGTTGGCAGGACAGCTTTGCAAGTCTGTCTGCCAGCATGGAGGTCTGGCTGCTCTTTGGCATTGCCTTGCTTGCCAGCTTGCGAGGTCTAGTGGTCCAGGTGCGTGCTTGTGCGTGCCAGCCTTTAAGGTCTGGCTGCCAGCATGCATCCTTGGCCCACTAGCCTTTCAGGTCTGGCTGCAATGCATTGCTGATCGGGCATGCCAGCCTTTTCCACTTGCGCGTGCCCAAACTGGTAAGCCTGTGGTACCTACCATCATGGTGTCATTAAAACAGTTCCATGGTTTGTGGTGTTTGCATTTTTTAAGAGTAACAGGTGTAGAAGTCTATGATACGGCCTTGAGTGGTTCACAATGTAATTTGACATATATACTGAAGTGGGGAATGAGGTCTTCAAGGCCGACAGAAGAGATTCTTGCATTGGATGACATGGGAGGCTTTCCGTGGTGAGTATGAGATTTGGTGTGGTTCTCATGACCTCCCGCCAGAAGAGCGAGCAGGAAGGACACTCTTTGAAGCGACTTGCAAAGAGTGGAAGGATCGCCTGGGCTTTCGCAAGCTCAGCCAGCATGCAAGGCGCGCGCATGGCTTCTGATTAGTACTGCGGTCATTGTTGCATGTCCAGATTAACCTGGCCCAGCTATTCTTTGGGGGGCCCATTGCCCAGGTGCACCACCTGTGCCAAATTCACACAAAGAATGAAGACTGCCAGGGGCGATGAAAGGCAACAAGTTCTACGAGCTCAGTCAGACCACCTGAACATGGTGATGCAGTGGCGGACTGCCCAGACAAGAATGAACCACTTGTCTGAGGATGCTCTTCGCCCTGGCAGGAAAGACAACCAGCATGAACTGTTCAAGGTGGATGTGGATGCCTGCGACGAAGCCAAATTTCGTGTGCCTCGCAATACCTCCAACGCCAAAGCCTTGGAGGCAGTATGGCGCCCGCAGTTGCATCTTCATGGTGCTTTATTCTGGGGAGTACCTTGCCCAACCTGACCTTTCTTGCTTACCAAATTTACTAGTAGCACCTTGCCCAACAAGACCCTGTTGCCTGGGTTCTTTGCTGTCATTTCACTGAGGTAGTTGAGTGCTATTGGATTTTGGAAGGTGATGTTTTCAAAGACTCGTCTACTGAAGCCACGATCTTTTCATATGCCATGGATGCTGCCATGGGTGAGCTGAAGAAGCGTGGTACCAGTTTGCCACACCACGGCGTCCTAGAGGTGGGTTGTAGCAAATGCTACTTTCAGTTTTGTATGGGAATTATTGAGCATCCATCATTGCTTTGGAGCAAGTGACAGACTGTGCGCTTCTGGCTCTTGATTTTTTGCAGACAGATAATTGCACCAAAGAGGGCAAAAACCAATTTATGGGGCTGCTGGAAGCTTACATGGTTGGTTCTGGCCGGCACCTTGCCTGCACTTATGTGTGGTCTCAGGTGATATTGGTTGAGCGGCAGTTGGTTGTCCCAAAATACCCGCCCGCTCGCTGCTGGCAGCTCAAACACGATCCCTCAACTTCTGTACTTTTTTGGGTGGGCCATGGCGCAAAGCCATGATGTGACACCAGTGCTTATGGACTTCTTGTGGAAGCTAGTCTTGCTGTGCGGTCTTTCATGTCAATGTGGAATTATCTTGGACGAAGGCAGTGACCAAACTTACGCAGAGAATTTGCGCATCATCCGAGAACTGGCCCAGAAGTTGACTCGCCATTTGCGGCCCTTTTTTCAGACCAACACATTGGTCTGGCCATCCGAACTTGTGTTCACTGGCGTTTGGCCAAATTGGAAGACATACGGGGCATTGAGGGCATTGAACCGAGAGGTGGGCTTGACTCTGCTCCATTTGCAGGCAGATGAGCTGTACACACCGCCACCACAGTTCCTATCGTCTTGCCGCTCCTTCCATTGGAGATCTCCCACAGCTCAGCATTTCTTTTCTCAGTGGCACTACGAACGTCGCCCCCTCAAAATTGTGGCGCATGGGATGCATACCTACCCTTTCAGTGATTTTCCATGGCCTGATGATGATGGGAATTCAAGCCCTGCGGAGAGTGATGGCAGCTTAGATAGTGATTAGTCACAAGGAATCGGAACTGCTTCCAGGCTGCGCAAAAAATGCTAATGCCTTTTGACATCTCCTCCCCCACAACAGCTTTCGCGTCGGTGAGTTGGTTTTTGGTTTGGTTGGTTCTGGGATGGTCGGTCAGCAAGCTTTTGCTTGGATGACAGCTTGACTGCACTGCCAACAATTTTAATTCAATGGCTGGGTGCCAGCTTTGTTTATGGGTCTGGCAGCCTGCTGTGATTCTGTATGACACCCTTTTTGGGGTTGCTTGTGTCTGCCAAGGCTCGCGAGCTTGACTCACATCTTCGGGGATGTGGGTCACACTCATGGGCCACTCGATCAAAGATTTTCAGTGCTGAGTTCTGCACTGAGTTCTTGCCAAGTCTTGCAGCATCCACAGGACAATTATTTCTTTTCAGTCCAGTACATTAGGCTCTAAGCACTTCTTGGTCTTTCTGCCGCACCGCCACTTGTGCAGGATTTTGTTGAAAACATCCGGAAGACCATGGTGCCCAGTCGTGGCCGCCAATTGGTCTGTGAAGTGCTGACCAGCTCTTTGAGCTTCAAGGCTTTTGTGGACAAGTTTGATGTGGTCGTCTCTGGCTTGGTTCCCAATCCCAGAGGCTCCAACCCGCAGCCCCACACAAATCATTGCTGGAGATTTGTACGCCGTGCAGTTGCTCTTCTGCAAGGAAAGTGGTTAACATGTTTGAGTGAAGGCGTGCGATTTGGAAGTGTCTTTCATCTTGCCAATGATGTTGGTTACACTGTATTTCTTAGATTGATCAAGGATTTGCCGAAGTACGACGCATCGCGGGAGATCTCTTGGACAGTTCAAGAGTTCACAAATCAGGCCTGTCTCTTGTTTCATTTGCATTGTGATTTTTCACGTGTTTTGTTTTTCTTTTGGATGGCAGGACTACTGCCAAAATGACAATGACGTGGTCATGCTTGCCAAGGAATGGGTAAGTTCGGAAGCTTTGAGCCAGCAGCCGTTGCTGGTCTTGCCCTTTGACTACTTGCAAAGGGTTCAAGGTGTATGCGTTGAAGCGCAGCCGCGAAAAACATTGGGCACTCGTGAGTGCGATGAGCCATTTGGCTTGTAAACTCAGATGTTTTTTTTGCTGGCGCCTCAGGCTATCCTGTTTTTGAAAATCCTGTGCTTGTGGAGGTTTTTGCGCACGGCACGAACCGTGGAACTAGATCCTTGGAACTTGCACCTGGCAGCATCGTACTTGCGGCAGTATGTGGATGCTTGCTGGCAAACTGCATCCTCTGTGTTTGTTTGACAAGCTGACATCAGATTGATTCAGGAAAACAATCGCAACCAAACCTTCCCGGCTGCTGTGCTGCCCACGTGGATATTCTCCTACACGCGTGATGTTTCGCAGCCTTGTGATGCAGGGCGCTTGCCTGAGAGTCTGGCATCGTGAGTGATTTCCATTGATGGTGGTATGGTTTCGCTATGTCATTCTTCAGGTGGGAGAAATTTGCACCTGGACCGGTGCGTGTCATTGCTGCTGATGCCTTGACAGCAGCCCAGCGTGTCAGCGTGCAAGCTGTGCAAGAGAGGTTCCGGGAGAAGAAGAAGCGAGCTGCCACTGCTGCTGCCGACAATGCGCATCCTGCACCCGTGGCATTGCCACCTGATGTTCCAGCTGCTGAGGCTCCAGCTAGGCCTTTGGGATGCACGAAATGCAGAATGTCACCGGATGGCTGCCGTCAATGCAAAAATCCAAACTATCGCCCGCGTGGAAAGGGTGGCCAGAAAGGAGCTGATGGAAGTGGCAAAGGCACTGCCAAAGGTGGCAAGGGGGTGGCCAAAGGTGGCAAAGGGGCGGCCAAAGGTGGCAAAGGCGCAAAAGGTCGTGGACGAGGTCGTGGCCGTAAGATGTGAGCCGATCGATTGCTTAGAGGTGAAGTTAAAGGAACGTCAAAAGCGAGGAAATATAAGTAACATAAGTGTCTCCTTGGGAACAAGCATAGAATGACTTCGCCCTTTGACTTCTTGCCTCATAATAGTGGAGTGTGTGAAGTGGGATTCAGCTTGTAAGCTTTGGGGAGGGCTTCTAAAAATGAAGTCCTGCATTCCATGCTGTCACGCATGGCCAATCCATGGCAGAAGTCAATCTTCTGCAAGTCTCCGGGGAAAATTACCATAGCTGTTTGTGCGTGTGCACTATACTGCCTGACTGTCATGCAGCATGCGCACGAAGATGAAATCAGGTGTGACTGCTTGGGGCTCGCACACAAGGGTTGTAGAGTGTGTGGTAGCCATGGCTCTCTTGCTACCAGAGGATGACGAAGGCCTTGACCTGGGTGTTTGGCAAGGCCTGTCTCAGGTTGATGGCTCAGTGTCACTTGCAAAGAGTGGCGAAGCTGCTGGTGCTCCAAAGCCACTGACTAAGAGACCTCGCGGACACAAAAACAAAGGCAAGGCAAAAGCCGCGAAAAAATGCCAGGTCCAGCGAGCTGAAGCTAAGGACAAGTCTGAGCCTTGCGCTGCTTTAGGCCCGAAACCGAAGCCCTATGCTGAATCAACCAAAGACTACCTGGAGGCGGTGTCGTCTTTTGTTGGCAAGTAACTTGAATGCACTATGCACTGGTAGTTTCCAAATTGAATCCTCCACGGCATGTGTTTCACCCTCCCTGTCTCTATTGTTACGCGTGGTTGTCCAGCTGAGGCCTGACATGCCCTTTTCGGACATCAATGACATGATGTTCTCCCATACTATGCTTTTCAGTGCTCAGCGCCGTTGTCACTTGTGGGAAATTTTTTCCCACCCACGTGTGGCTCCTGTGATGCGGGCTTTGGGAGGGCGCGCGCTCCGCAGTGTAGATTTAGTCAACTGCTTCGATCTGACCAATGGAGATGTGCAACACTGCTTGTTGAGTGATGTTTGCAGCCAGCAGCCCTTTTTTTGATGCTGTCTCCTCCGTGCACATTGCTGTGCAAATATATGTATTGCAATTGGGCCAAAATGGATGCATTGACCAAGTATGCGCGTCTTCAAGAGGCATTGGGTCACATCGATCTGAGTTGCTGGCTGGCTGACATGCAAAGCCGGTGTGGTCGATACTATTGCATTGAAAATCCAGAAGGCTCACAGGCTTGGAATCGCAACAATGCAACTTGCAAGCACACTAGCTGAATAGAACAGTTGCATCTAAGGTTTGTATGTTTGGCTTTGATGTGGACATTTTTGTGAATTCTGCAGCTCAGGTGAAGCGATTGGCTGAGCGACACACCAAACTTGTTTTCGACCAGTGCCGATTTGGTTTGGTTTCCTTGCAAGATGGCATCCCAGTGCAGAAAAGCACTGTATTCCTCACAAACTGTCCAGCTATTGTTGAAGAGTTTCAGAATGTCAGATGCTTGGGCAACCACAAGCATTGCCCCATAGAAGGCTGTGAAGGAGGAGTGTCGCGCAGCAAAGCTGCACAAATATACCCCAAAGATCTTTGTGAAGCGATCAGCAAAGCGGTGTTGAAGCAAGCTGAGCGAGATGGTTTTGGGCAGTAGCCTGCCCCAGCACTGTCTTCAACCAATGGAGCTAGCAGCTAGAATGTGGAAAAAATGTTTTTTTGGAGAAATCCGCGGAACTCATGTCTTGATTTTTGAAGGTCAAGATCGGCAGATTTCCTTGGAAATCTGCGGAAGTCCCTAGACATATACAAAATCGTCGGAAGTCAAAGATTGAAAATCAAGAGCCAACTTCGGAGGATTTGCTTCCAACCCTTGGACTTCGGAGGATTTCCAAGGAAATCTGCGGAACTCAACATCTCAAAATCAAACATTGACTTCTGCAAATTATGACTGTCAAGTGTTTGTTGCGGAGGGTTGAGGCCCAAACATATCCAATCGGCAGTTTTCCCTGGAAATCAGCGGATATGTTGTTGCAAGTTGTAACACCGAGCCATCATCGGAAGAATCGATTTGCTTTTCTGCGGAAATTTTTGAGAATCGCATTCATGCATGGATTTCCTGCGGCTCAAACAAATTGGCTAACAGCTTTTTCCAAGCTAGCTGCCAGCTTTTTGTGCGCTGTGCTTGAAGACTGGCAGCTTGCCAGGGACTGGCCTGTTGGACAATTTCGGTCGCCACTCACACGAGACCAAATGGCCTCAGAAGTTCCCTTTGGAGGTGTTGCTGGTGTGGTGAATGGGCATTTCATGGATGTAGAGACAGCGTCCACTGTCCAGGACTGCTGTGTATTTGGAATACACAGCCATGCCCAGTTATACATTATATATTTTCCTGTGACAGTGAGGCACCTGTGGACCATTTGCTGGGTACCTCAGCTGTGGATGCTCAGAGTGACGGGCCTACAACTTTGGCTGGCACTGAAGTTAGCACTGCTAGCACCAGCCACTCCCAGTGGGATTTGGTGACTTTTGATGGCAGCCCTCAAGAGAAGAAAGACCGGCTGCACTCGACCGTGTACAATGCCATCAAAGGTGCCTGAACATTTCCATTCGGCCTGCCATATGATTTCAACATAGTAGTTGTTATGCGCATTTCTTCTGCTGTGTAGGTTATGGAGGGGCCCGTCAGTTCTTGCAAGCCATGTACCCGACTGACACTGAACGACAAGTGTTCTACACGTGGCTGAAAGATGAGATTGGTTTCGATCCTTCTGTGCCATACGCGGCCAAATTTGGTGACATCCCTCTGGCCAGCCCCAATGGTGAGAGTGCAGTGCTTCCAGTCAGGATACCATGCTGGTTTTTCAGTTTTTCCAATGAAGCAGGCCTCACCGGTGCCCCTGAGTTGGATAAAAGTCAACAGCTTCTGGGAAAACTCTTGGCCTATGGCTTCTCAACCAGCGATGAACCATTGCGCGTTCGATTCCCTGCTTTTTAGCTGCATCTTTCTGGGTAAACTGTCACAATGATGTGCAGCTTGGATTTTTTTGCGCAAGCTTATTGTGACCATTGAAATGGTCTTGTCCAGGCTCACTGCTCCTTGGACAACGCCATTGGCAATGGGGAAGTGCTGTACTTGAAGGGGCAACTTCGGGTTGTGACAACCTTGGCGTTTCTCGCAGTGGTTCACCAGAAGAATGCTTCTCTCAAAGAGGCTGTGCATTTAACAGCTCACATCTTGCAATGTAAAAATTGAATTTTTCTTATGCACCTTCCACACATGTGTCCCCGTGCACAGGTCGACAAAGAGGTGCACTCAAGCCTCCAGCATGTCATGGCTCTTGGCGTCAAGCTGACTGACCGGAAGGAGGAACTGTTTTGTGGCAGCAGTTGCGGCAAAGATTTCCTTGACGCCTTGTGCCACTAAACGTGTGGCAGTTGAGTGCTGTCTCAAGGTTCTACAACTTGCGTGTGGGCACCAAGGGTCAGATCCGAACTGCGCCCAGTGCTGTCACATGGGTGAATTCTCTGATGGAACTGGCTAAGACAGGAGACAAAGATTCTCAGGCAACCATAGCAGCCTGGAATGGGCAGGCTGCAAAAGCAGACCGAGTAGTGGGCAACAATTCATGACCGTGAAGAACTTGCTTGATATGAATGCAGAGTGTCGGTCCATGTTGTTTGCGTACATCAGTGAACGCGGGATGAGCAGCTGCTTAGCCCACATATGCTTCAGGTTTGTGCGCCGTTCTTTGATGTTCAAAAGGTGCAGTTTTTCATGCGTAACTGAGACTCGCCCTACAACGAAGATCTTTTGAGCAGCAAAGAAAATCCAGCTTGGGTCGAGTTTCAAGACAGCAAAGATTGGGAAACAAAGCCCTTGGGCTGGACCTTGGAGTCGGGTCACGAAGGATGGTCTTGCTTTGTGGATCCAGTGCTTGGGTTCGAAGTGGGACAAGCTTCCTGCTCACCTTCGCAAGAAACCGACAAAAGCAGAAGGAGAGCAACTGCTTGAGCAATGTTACTTGTCTAAATTGTTTGTGAATTTAGTGCTTCAGTTTCCCAGCACTCATTCTGTGCTCGCCAGGTGCCTTGGCAGCTGGTCTCTTCAATGACCTCACTGGCATGGCTCCCCAATTGGAAAACATTGCCCTGGACCAGTGCTTGCCTCATTGAACTTGCACTTCCCTGTTTTGCAATCCCCAACTGAACAGTTTTTGCTTGATGCAACGTCAGGTGGTGGAAGAGAATCCAGGAAGCTGACCCGACTGTGTTGATGGAGCTGAACAATGCCGTGACCACCAAGGATGAAAAATACACCATTCGTGACAATCCCAGTGTCTTGGTAGCCTATAAACCTGGAGGCTGTTGTTTTCTTTACTCTCAGGCGTCACAGTGGGTCATACTTTTTGCATTCTGTATGTGGTGGCAGTGCTGCTTGTTTGTCCCAGGCTTGAAGATCTTGCTTGACACCCATGGCAAAAGCAAAGTTGCTGATGGAACTGCTGTCATTGCGCAAGCATCTGCTGTTGATGTCTTGGAAGCAAAGCAGCAGCAAATGGAGTCTCAGGCATTTGATCTTACTATGGGGGAGCTGGAGTTTGACCTGCAATCGTTCCGAGTCTACCAACAGAAGGTTGTCAACGCCAGGTCGAGCAGGGCCCGATGCGTTCAGGAGTGGGCAAGCAAGTCCATTCAAGCCTCCATGGCTGCGGCTGAGGCCTACTTTGACACACATGTAGCCTGATGTGAGATAGTTTGTGGCAGTGTAGCATTTCTGTGGCACCTCTTACATTCACGAATGCAGTTGATGACTGTATTCTTCCAAGTTAATTCGCATGAGGTCAGCAATCTGGTTTGGGAAAATCACGACACTGGAGCGGTTGCCATCACCGCCTACAAAGAAGAACGTGTCTCCCGCACCCGCCAGCTTGGAATTCCTTCGGATGGCATGGCAGCTTGCCATTGAATCTTTTAAACTCTTATGGAGCCACTATTTCCTGTAGCTGCACCATGGCTGATTTCTCCTGAGGTCCCTGTGGCTCTTTTGAATTGTGCTGCCCCAGCTGTTGTGCACACAAGCCACATCCAAGCTGCCATGCATTTGACACAGTATGTGATGTCAGACTCGCAGAAAGCCATTGGCCTAGCACTCACGCCTGTCTTCAGTTACACCAAGAATGGTGTCTGGAAAGAAGAGGGTACCATCATGCAGTATTTGGCTAGTACTGGGGCACACTGTGACCGCCAATGGTTCTTGACTTTCAAGGAAAAATGCGCGCCAACCTCAGCTATTATCACAGCAGCTTCATATGAGGTTGGTCATGAGAAATGACCACAGCCCATTTGAAGTTGCTGTGGCCCAGGACCTTCGCGATGACCGGCCTTTGACGTATCCAGGGCGCATTTTGACACCAGCAGCTGCTGTGCCCAAAGAGTACTTCTGGAAGAAAAGTGCTGTGCTGACGCATGGCAGAACCGAGCCGGCCAAGCAGATTCCAGGGAAAGACATGAGAATGATTGAAGATTGCAGCGGGTCTGCGCTGCCAGCAACAACTGATGCTGATTGCACTGTGCGTGGCGCTGCGAAGAGTGCGCAGATCGGCGGAGCAGCTGCTTCCAAAGTCTTTGCTCTCTTGACAGACTCTCACCTATTACATTTGCATGTTGCATCACACGCGTGCTGCCTTGATCTTTCATGCCCCCCTGTTTCTCTGAGGATGGCATGAATTTTGGTAGCCAGATGGCCGTGGACTTCTTGGACCTCTTCCCGGTTGTGGGAAATTTTTTCGAAGTGCGCTCTCTGCTTTGCTGTCTTTGAAGGCTTCTCAATTTTGTTAACATATGGAACTGACACGAGCTAACAAGCCAAGATGGAATTTGCCAGGGATTTGTGGATGCACAGCAGGGTGCCAATGTCAGCATGCACTACACTTGCTGGTGGGGCGAGGACAATGCTGCTGAATGGTTCAAATCCATTTCCCTCGAGATCTTGTCATGCAGATTCAGGGAAGATCGCCTGGCAGTTGCTGGTCACCAGAGGACAGGGGATTGGGGATATGTCAAATTGAAATCAGAACAGCAATTTGGAATGAGTTGTTATTGGCACAGTGGTGTTTGAAATCTTTGTGCTTGACACCATTTTTGTGGCTCAACCAACCAGGCGCAAGACGACTAGGTTTAGTTGTTTGGAGCCAAGTGCAGATGCCGCAGCCAGAGCGCTGGGAACCCCAAACTCAGGCTGAGCAGAAGCTCCGGAAGCTAATGGACCAGAAGTGGAAGCGAGAAAAAAAAACGAAGACAGAAGAGAAGGGATGAAAAAAAACCTTGCTAGAGACAGCGCTGAACATGATGCATCGGCATCTGCCGAACAAGGGGCAATTGCAGAAGATGGAGTTCTTGGACCACTGGCGCCGACACATGGCGTTGCGCCCTCTGCAGTTTGCCAGAAAGTGGAAACACCTGAAGCTGAGGCAGCTTCCCACATGCCGAAACAGGATGCGCCGAAAGAGGATGTGGCTGAGGCAGCTTCTGCCCACATGATGAAAGAGCATGTGGCCAAGCCAGTGGGTGTTGCTCGACAACAGGAGCAAAATGTGCCAATGAAGAGTGAGGTGCGGAGCCCCACTAGCCCTGCAGAACCTGGGCTCATGGATGCCTGCGGAGATGTGCCCACCGGCTCTGAGAAGTTGGAAACGTCTCCATGCACAGCACAAGTTGATGTCAAGAAAGAAGTGGCGCAGCCGATGGGCCCAATGAAGACTGACTCTGAATTGGCTGATGAATACCACAGGGCCTTTCTAGAACGAGGCTCACCAAAACCAAAACGAATGGTAGCCCAGTACAGGAAAAGTAAGCGCAAAATGCTGCGCTGATATTTTGGAGACACACCGCCGGCCTCATGTGAAAAAAAACATTGCGCAAGAGTGTTGTGTAGCGTTCAACTGAACTTGTGCTTCTGAAATTGTTGCCAGCCACTTTGTTGCCAACCAGCCTTGTAAGGTCTGGCTAGCAACATTTCTGTTGCCAGCCAGCCTTGAAAGGTCTGGCTAGCAACATTTTTGTTGCCAGCCAGCCTTGAAAGGTCTGGCTAGCAACATTTTTGTTGCCAGCCAGCCTTGTAGGGTCTGGCTAGCAACATGTTGGACTAGCTTCCAGGTTGTGTTTCCCAAAATACTTGCGCTTTTTTTGCTCCACTCTGTCGGCTTCCAGGATGGCAGCTGAATGTCCTGCGCAAACCCTCGACCCCTTGCCGGACCTGCCTCCAATGAAAAAGCTCATCTTTGCGAAGGTGCGGTTCGGTTCACTCAGCTTTCAGTTTTTGACTTACTACTGCGGTATATAAGTCCTTGTCAGGACGAAGACGGTGTGGCAGTTGTCCCAGGAGTGCCTGAGGAACTTGTCCGTACATACTACCACCATGACGTCTTCGGCGACAAGTTTCGTGCTTTTGTGGACGGCTTGGTGGAAGAATATGGTACCATTCATGCTTACAAGGAAGCAGCCACCCGAGTTCCCAGTGTCAAGCGCCAGAATGGTTCTCCCACTGCTGAACCGGCCAAACGTCTCAAAGTTGCAGTGTCGCCAGTTGTCTTGGATGACCTTGGTGGAGTGGAAACCCGCAAGGCGGGTGTGACATGGAATACCGGGGAATAGTTTCACAGTGCTAATTTTGTCGAAAACCGAAACCCATGCTGACATATCATATCTTTTTGCGCAGGTGATTTTGCAAAATATCCGGAGCTCTGGCACACCTCCTTTCTTGACAGTGCGCACTGGGTCTTCTGTGGCCCTTGTGAACCCAGCTGATTCCCAGGCTTCTTGGCTCCACAGTGTTCCACTTGTATGCTGACGTCTTTCGAAAAGAGTTCAGTATGTTTGGGCCAATGTGTATTCATGTGCGCAAGCTTTGCGCTGACATGGCCTGTCTCAGGTCAAAATTGCCATGCACTCCTTGTGCTGTGGGTTTGGAGAAGGGAAATTTCGCGAAGTGGCTGCTGACTCTGGCACTTTTGACCCGGAAGCTGAGATTGCCTTTGATATGAAGGAAGGCTCTGACTATGTCATGCTGGACAACAAAGTCATCACTTTGGCTGAGGTGGTCCGGGGAAGAAAAGCAAGTGCGGGGGCAGCAAATGTGTGCTACCACACGATTCAAGAGAAGCCTGGTGGTGATGGCTTTACTCTGCAGCAGGCTAGGTTGTTTGACATGCCTTTTTTTGCCTGTTCATACATTTTTTGAACTGCTCAAAGTGATGTTGCAGGACCACAAGGTGGCTTTCAAGCCAAAGCCTGGCCAACTTGGTGAGAATGCAAGTGGCAGTGTGGCTTCGATCTCTCAGGCGATGGGTGGTTTGGCAATGCCGTGCCACTTCTGGAACACCAAGGTTACTGCTGTAGTGTGGATGGTCCGATGGACTGTGAATGGCCTGTCACCCATTCGGCCTGTTGTGGTTTGGCTGGCTGATCCCGTTTTGGATGGCTGCAGAGCTTTGAAGCTTGAAGCTGCAGCTTAGTTAGTGCTTCGAAAGATGCCGAGGGGTATCTGTGCCTGAAGTCTTTATTGAACACGTTCCACTGTTCGAAACTAGAAGTTTCAACGCTCGAATGCTTCTGCTGTGCACAGATTTGATGGCATGGGGGTGAACAGACCATGGACTCAGCTAGCTGAGACGTGAAAAAACTGTATTGGCAGCCTTTGACATGGACAGGCCCTGGACAGGTTTGGCGCATCTTGTCAGGTCCTGTGTGCTAGCTGCTAGCAGTGTTTGTGACAAGATACAACAGGTCTGGTGGCAGCCAGCTCTCGTGACACTTTGGAAATCTGTCTTGCCGGCTTGCTGGGAGGCAGTTTCTGGAGGATCTCGGAAGTCTGGCTTGCCACCTATTCGACTGGCACACTTTAATGCTAAGGGATGGTGGCAACCGGGGGTCAAAAGAATCTGCCTGTAGTGACATGTAGGTATGGAGGAGAAACGCAAAGACACTTTTCACAAACAGAAAAGAAAAGTTACTAAATAGAAACACTTGGAAATTGAAAATCCTGAATGAAATTTGAACAAGAAATACACGTGCATAGTGAATATATACAAAACCACTTACACAACCCCATATCAAAGAAACAAAACCAACATGCAATAATGCAAGATCCCAAATCAAAGAAACAACAACCCCAAATGCCCCAACTTAGATTTCCACACGTCTAACGCGCACAAAGTACTGCGCCTGCCACGCAATGTCACCTCCCTCACACCTCGCAACCTCACGATTCCCTGTGCCTGCCACGAGAATCGCACTTCCACGCCTCAAAGCCCGCACGAAGTCCTGCGCCTGCCACGAAAAGTGACAATATCGTCGCATGTGAGCTTCAACAAGCACCACACCACACGTTTGGAATGATTTCGACCCGTTCAGAGCACACTCCCATCCACCAAAATCGCCATTTCAGCTGAGACTTGTCACGAAAACCGAGCTTCGATGCCACACCCTGAAACGCAAATCCCAATGGCACGGCCACATCCAACACCCCAAAAACACGACTCTCCAAACGCTAATCCCAATGGCACTGCGCAGCAAACTGCGGATCTCACAAAACGCTGCGCCTGTGCAGCGAAATGCATCACGTTTCTTGCGCGACATGTCGGTGTCATGCAAATCACAATGGAATAGCGGCGCAAACTGACACGTGACACATCCATGAAAAGTCACTTGCAAAAGCTTCCCCCAATGGCAGCAAATTTGAGACGCGACGACGACGAGAGACGACGACAAACGATGAGAGACGACGAGAGACGACGACACGACGCAAGCCATGCAAACACAGCTCCAACCCCCAGACCCCCAACTATAAACGGGAACCCTTCGCTACGCATTCGGGAAAGAGACCAGGCACGTCACATGGTGCTGCGTGTCAGGTTTTCCAACTATACTATGTCAGTCAGTCATGCAAAAACGTACCACCCTGGGGGTCTGCAGGCTCCGTGTAGTTTCAGATCTGTTTGAGGCATATGATGTGCTTTGTTGCCTTTGCTTTGTAATTGCTTTATGCTTTCCAAGTCTTCCCTGCTTTCTTCCACATTGCCCCACCTCATAGTCTCCATTCTCTCCAGTGGTCATGAAGGCCTGCCCCAAGCCAGTGCCTGACCGCAACCACATGATTCGATCTCGCACTCTCGCACTGAGACCCCAAACAGTGTGCGACACCTCGATTTGTTCGCCCACCGGTGCTTAACCACTACTACCGTGACAGAACCCCGTTCGTGTGTTCACACTGTTTGGTGAAAAAAACCTAAGGAAAACTAGGGAAACTCCATTCTTTCGTTGCCTGGTCATGCCTGGTGGGCGGGTCCACACCGTCTCAGAAGGCGAACGGTCCGGTCTTCGATCCCCGTCTTTCGCAGCGCAGCACGGACAGCACGGAGTTCCCTCGTTCTGCATCGTTCGCATCGAGATCCCCCTTTTCTTCGTTCTGCCAGTTTCGTTTCTTCCCAGTAACTCGTTGTGTCGGATGAAGAATGCACATCCCACCTGCACCCAGTAGTGCAATGGGTGCCCCGGGCAAAATCGGTGCCTCCTGGCCATGCGAGCATTATTGCGCCGACGAATCTTTATCCGCTCTTTGTTGTGTGATGCTTGTCTGTACATGTGGGTCACAGTGTCACATCTTCTCTCTGAGCTCATCTCCTGCTTCGTTTTGCATGAAACAAAGATGAGTCGGAACACCACCATCCGACACCCCCACTTCTATCACCAGTCTTCACCGGCCTCTGCACCTAATCCCCCCACCGGAGCAGCTGTTCCCTGAGCTTTCGTGATCCGTCCACACCCTTCGTGATCCCCGGAGTGGCGAACCGCCTGCAGAACATCGCAATCTTTCGTCGGATCCAAGGTCAAAATTCCATAGCCTGGGGACGCTCAAAAAGAAAAGGTGGAGGATGAAGACTCCAAAGTTGTACCAAACTGTTGCTACAAACGCAAAGGATGAACAGAATGAGATGATGCAAGGATGAATTCTTGGTGGATGTGCTATTGGAGGCTCTATGAGGCAGTCATAGTTTCGCCATGCTCTTGAGAGGCTCTTAATATTTCCTCTGCTATGGATAAAGGATTATATAAGCGTAATGATTAACCACACTTCTCTGGGCCCCGACTCTTCTAGTGTCTAACACGGGATATGTGTACCTGGTACCTACCAAGAATTAACAGTTGCCCTCCCTCCAAAGTGGAAGTGGACATCCCAGTTTCTATAGTGAAACAAGTCTTGAAATGGACCGTGGTGGCCATTTGCATCACTTCCCGTCTTTGTTGGATACATGGAAACGGTTCTTCAAGCAATGGAGCGATGGCTGCTTCAAAAGAGGATCACAAACCGAGTCTTCAGATGCCTGTTGAATCAAGAATATGTCTTTGCGTGCTTCATTCCCGAAAAAAAACATTGGCAGCATAGAGAATTTGAAAAGAACACAACCGGGCCGGCGACATCCATTAAGTACTCCAATATGTGTGAGTGCATCCGCCGGCCCTCTTCACCCTTGGTCCGTCCGTGCCGATCTTCACACCTTCCGATCCGGGCCTTGAGCCTCGAAATCATTCATCAAATAGATTACTTTCATCTTGAGATCCTGTTTGCGTTGCATTTTTTCACCAGCAGCTAACCTTGTTACTACTAGCGATGCACCTGTTACTACTAGTAAACAAGTGCTTCAAACAGGAGTTCAACGAACATAAATCCACTGCATGTGCGGTATGTGATTCACGGATCTTTGCACATGAGCAAACACCTGATGATATGTGTTTTTTTGTGTCATAACCGAGCATCAAAAACACATGCAACAACATGATGAACACCTGTAGAATCTTCAACTCAGTCTCATGGTTCGTTCACCTGCTTCCTGGTGCACCTGAGGCTGACCCAAACCACGCAACAGCTCTGTCGCCACCTGTGATCGCCCGAAACATGGTCGCGGCCCAGGTCAGGATGTCCTTGGCGATCTCATTGCCATCCATTCTCCAGCCCAAATTCACCAGGTTACACCTGAGAACGTCCAGCAAAGAAGCGACCCGCACCTTGAAAACGGCCGCAAGCGACCCCCAAGGGGGGGAGGTGATCTTTGTATCCTCGCAGAACATAGGCCATATAGCCATATAGCCATATGTAGTCTGTTGGCTGTTGGAAACCATGGTGTTGTTCTACCCTGGCCATTGCATTCGCTCCTTCTGAGGAACTTGGATTTGGCTGCTCTTAGCCAACTAAACCGAAAGGTCCAAAGCTGGGTGGAGAGAAAGGACCTTTGAACCACTGCGAGTGCATTTGTTGTCCCTTCTACCAGGCAAGTTGGGGTTCGTTTCCACCAATCATTGGCATTTGACCCACATATAAGACACATGAAGTAAATGAAATTATACATACTTCATCTGTCGCTGGCTCTTGCAAGTGGCCTGGAATACCCAAGCCTTGAAAATAGCATATATAATAATCCCTATGGATCCACTGCCACCTTCTCAGAAGGTAATTGGACCCTCCAAGCCTAGCTACATAAATAATCACCTTCTCAAATGGTATGTGGATCCATAGGGAATATGTGTTTCATGGTTTTTCCATAGGGAATCGCCCGAAAAGTCCTCCCAGTGGCCCAGCGATGCCGGCGATGCGCTCGAGAGCCCGGCTCGACGCCGTGACGCCGAGCCGAGCGCACACCGGGTCTTCCGGCTTGTTGTCCACAACCACACCGGCTACTGCGAAGCATCCCAGGTATGGTGGGGACCTTGCTTGAACGGCCGTGCGTCTTCG
>CAXIVM010002024.1:0-14000 GCA_964035705.1 Porites rus | reverse complement strand
GCACATTCGCGGACCAACCGTGGACGCTGTGCGAAGCTCACGTCCTGACCGACGTAGCTCACCGTTCCTCGCTTAAAGTAACCCGGCCAGAGACCCCAAGCAATGTCAAATAGAAGAAAACGGGTGAGTGCGCCAACTTCCGCACTTTAGAGCACACACACACATGAGAGAGAGCACACACGCGAGCAAACATATGAGAGCACACGTATATGAGAGAACAGGATGACAGCACACACAACGACAACAAACATAGAATTGTATACACGCGAGAGCACAGACAGAAATAGAGCACAAGCATGAAAGCACAAAGACCAGAGCACACATAGCAGAGGACACGTATGTGAGCAAAAACGTGCCCACACGTATATGAGAGCACACAGAGCAAGCACATGAGAACACACATACACACTTAGACTGGCTACTCAACTGAATGAGCGTTTCTTTTGAAACTGAATCACCGTGCATTAGCCCTGAACGACCTAGTTTCAGCATTTCCGGACTAGAGCGCTCAAGGCCTGTGACCTTCAACATGGCGGTATGTCAGCGAGCGTCCTCGCTGATACCAAGCCTCTTCGTTGGACTGGTACTTGCAAGGACGGTAGGTTCGGTGGCAGAAAGGAAGCAAAGACCTGTAGGTGACCCTTAGAAACAGGAGCGCGCTGTACGGAATGGTTCTGTTGCGGAGGTCGATGTTGAAGCCAAGCAAGTGTAGGTCATCCACAGGTTCGAGTTCAACGGGGCTGCTGAAGAAATCTGGGTGAACCAGGGATTGGATGGAGGGATGTGTAAGGAAGTGTTCGTTGTGGGCAAGAAAGCGGTTGTCGACGTATCTGTAGTGCGTAAAGTGGAGCTGGCAGCGATCGAGGACGGCAGGGTGGAGCTGGGGCCAGGCGTGCTCCATGAGCGCGATGGCCACGTTGCAAAGAGCAGGCGAGAGCTGGGACCCGCGGGTTCGTTTGACAGCGGCGTTGCGGGCTTGGAAAATACACGCGTCGAGTGCATGAGCACCGCGAGGGCGATGTCGCGCGCGTCCATTGTTCGTTGGGTCGGGTGACGAGGATGGTGGCGGGTGATGTGGGAGTGTTGCAGTGGGTTGCCAAGGGCACCAGCATCTATGGAGATGGCGTTTGTCTGGCGGGTAAGTTGCCACTTGGTGACAAGGCTGTGGACTGCGTCAGGCGGTCTTGAGGGATGGAGTTGAAGAAGCGTTGCGTGGAGGGTGATGGAGTAGACTGCTGGAAGCGTCGGCAGAGAATGGAACGTTGGCCTGGCACTGGGTGTTGTGAGGGAGCTGGTGCGGCAGCTTGCTGCGCCGAGACGGTTGCCAGACACCCGTGGTTGCAATGGCAGGGTCTGCAAGAACTGCGGGCTGCGTTGGAGGAATGTACACGGGGACTTGGACTGCACGTTGACAAGTCGCGGCTGTCAATGGCTCGGCAGCAGGCAGCGCAGGCTCAGCAGCGCTCAGCGCGTGGCGGTAAAACGGGGCTCGAAATTGGGTGAGATTGAAAGTACCAATGGTGAGTGGAAATAGATTGGGCATCTTGAAGATAGGTCCCGTGGCGATTGAAAACTTGCATGGCAATCCACATGAAAGCAATCTGCATGATCAAGTTGTTTCAAGACAATGCACCGTAAACTCGGCAGTCTTGAAACAGGTGATACTGAAGGCGAACGAAAGATCAGGAAATGGCCTGCGGTGCATAGCGGCTCTTCAGAAGTTTCACAAATGAATGCGGCGCCCCTTGCGGGGATCGCACTGCACACCCAAGTGGGAAGATGCAGCTGGTCACACTTAGACTCAAGGTGATCAGTCCGCACAAATGAAATGTTGAACCATAATTGAATGCATCAGCGGCTCTGGGTCGGAACATTGGGAGACCGCTTGCTAACGCCACAAAAACTGTAGCAGGTACACGGATGGACGTCTCCATCCGCTTCCCTCCAGCGATTTAGCTTCGTTGGACAAGGTTCATCGCTGGAGGCCTTGCTTCCCTGCTAATTCCATCAACCATAAAAGTTCCAAAAAGCACGTACTCCTAGACACGGAGTTGGACACGCACTCAAGATATTGCGTACTGACTCGATTGCGGTTTGCCACTCGCCAGCCTATAAGTAAAACCTAAGAGTCCAGGTAAGTTGAAACCGGTGACTTCCACGAAACCTCGAAAGCCCACGAACTCAAAAAGCGGAGCCGCGGCGGACCGTGCAAGTCTGCAGAATGCGTTAGCCCTTTACGGAAGATCGGAGTGACAGCTTTGCCAACAGTTCCAAAAAAGCAGTTGATCAGACCTACGGCATGCTTTTGCGTGACAGCCGCATGCCCCCTGCTCAAACAGCCAAAACTTCAACTGTTGACATGCATACTGACTCGAACGAAAAGGAGGCCCAAGGCGCAAAACCAGAAGCGACGATCACGGATCGACCAAGGTGACGACGCGCGCTCATGTCTGCCAAGCTCATTGGCCCCTCTTAAGAAAATGAAAATAGCGGCTCGCGAACACCACAACCACGCAGGTACATGGACTGCCTGCTGAAATATAAAATAGAAAGCCAAATCCAAAAGGATCCCTGTGACTCCAAGCGTTACACACGCACGCCTCCCCAAAGGAAGGCAAAAACTAAGTGACGAACAAATGTGCATTTGCGCACGCAGCGTGGACAAAAAGATGATGAGAAAAAGGACGAGACGGGACAAAAAAGTACGCGGTCGCAATGAAAAGAGAACCAAGTGCACAGGGACAAACGGCGAGCCAAACCTCATTATCAGAACCTGGGCGACCTGAAACCTAAGTGTACAGTGAATGTGCGCGGGCAGACTAAGGCCCTCAAGAGAAAGAAAGGAGTGAGATGAAAGGACATGAAGCAAGGAAAGACATGAAACAAAAGGAGGAAAAAAAAGTGTGTGAAAAGGGGAAAAGATGAAAAAGGAAACCAATGGAGGGGCCGGGAACCAATGAAGCCAGACCTCATTACAGCGACCTAGGAAGACCTGCCTCGTTTAAATGTACACGCTGCGCGCGCACCTAAGGTTACGACAGGCTACAATGTGAGCCTTGAACAAACTTCGGTCGCTGCGACCACGTGGCGTACCCGAAGGCTGCCCACTGCTGACCGCTCTGGTCGCCTCATGGCGTGTCCGAAGACTGCCTACTTGATTTCAATAATCCGTCAGGTCTTGGCAAATGACTTGCGCGTAAGCCACCTACGCTCGCTGCGAGCTGCTCTGTGTCTGGGCAGGGATACGTTCGACAAACCTCCGTTCGACGCACTCTTCGGGCTCACCCTGGGCTGACTCTGAGGTCAGACACACTCGAGATTTGTGTACGGACGCTGATGCAGTTTGCCACACGCCGGCCTAAGTGAAAAACCTAAGGAAAGTCTCCAAAATCAAAGTCTCCAGATTCTTGAAGCCTCCAAAGTCAAAAGCTTTAAAGCTCAAAGCGGCGACGGGCCACTCTTCGGGGCCACCTGGGACTCTCACTAAGGAGAAACAGACTTATAGAAATGCGTACTGATGTGAAAGCGGTCGCCACACGCCAACCTGGGCACCCACTTTCTGAAAAGGTCAAGTAAACCTACGGAGCCTGGAGGTCTTCAAGAGGAAGCAGGGCCAAAAGCTCAATGCGTGACTGCAGAAAAGGCTTAAAATTGAAAGGCAGGTCAGTGCTGGCCGGGCACTGATACCACATCCACTTGGTGCGGTCTTTGTTAGATGAGGCACACCAAGCGATCCTCATCCCCCTGCTGTAACAATCAAGTTGAGCGCTTCCCTAAATCCAGGCTGTAAATGGTCAATGCAGAATCGCGCGTTGGTAAGCCACAGGCAGTGGCTTCCCTTTGACTCGTTCGGTCAAGCTCCCTCAAGCAAATGATTTGCCGCTTCCCCACTCTGACCGGCCGGTCGCGCGCGCGCCACACCCCCCAAAGGCAAGAGATAAATGGTGAAACACAGCCTGATGGGACGAAGGAAGTGATAGTGCGCTTTTGTCGATCGCGTCGTTTGATTGGTCTGCAGTCCTTCGAAAAACCCAGCGATTCCAGGGCGTCACTTTCATCTTTGGGCATTCCAGCTCGGATGATTCCAGGCACCGGCCGGGCACCCTCAGATCACAAAATGTGTGCAAGCGTTGAGATCATACACGTCAAACCTTGCGCCAAAAGGAGGCTCGACAAAAGCCCGAGCACGCCTGGTGGTCAAGGCTGGTCTGAAGGACTGAAAGCTCACCCAAGCCCACCGATCTTAATTGAAACGAGGTGAGCACGGACTAGGCGCCAGATTGGCGTGTGCTCCGGGCTCAAAAAACAAAGCAATGCAAGTGACTGTCCTGAAGGTTAGAGCCAGGAAGGACACATACAACACAGCAACACTAGTTCGGCCGCAGTTTGCGACCGTTTGTTTTGTGTAAATTTGGTATAAAAAAAATCTAGGTCTGGGACTATAAACGAGATCGCTGCAAAGCAGGCGCTAGCTGCACAGTCTTGCAGGGGCCAGTCATGCTGCTGCGACGTTGGTACGCAAATCGTCGCAGATGGGAAATATAAAGGGAAGCTTAAGTTGTGATTTCAGGGCCACCTGAGCCGCGGTTGTCATTTCTCACGTTCCCGTTCCCGGAATCCTGCTGTCGAAAGCTGTTAGGTCAGAAGTGACACGCACATCACCACTTGCAGGCGGAACTTCGGTTGCTTCCGCACATCATAAGACCCTCGCGCCAAGCGGAGCTTTAGCACATTGGCTAAAGACTCGTAACCTTTGTCCGATATCCAGGAGCAGCAACCATCAGTTCTGTTTGGAGCTGTGCAAAGTTTTGGGGCGAACGCTTACTTATACTGAGACACGCATCGGTCAGGTGGAAACCGTGCTTTTGGGCACTATTTGGATTTGTATCTCCCATTCCTAGACGTCTTTGGGGCTCTCCGCTGCTCTGGAGGGGGTGGCCCGCACAATTGGCTTCAAGCAAAAGTCCGCAAACAGTCTTCCAGTCCACTGGTTTCCCGAGCGTCCGGCGCCTGATAAAAAGCAACGTTATACCTACCGTCCACGCATCAACCGTCGCGAAAATCACGGCCACGCCTTCAAGCTGATCACTTGCATTTGCTACTAAATCACACTTGGGTTCCTCCTTCTGTCTTTCAATCTGGCTCACTAGGGATTGCAGACACGCCTTCCCAAGGGGCAAGTGGCCTCAGAACTTGCAAATTTGTAGAAAATATCTGGAGCTGTGGCCTCAGAACTGGCAACTTTGTAGTACAATGTAGTGTGTTGCAAAATTATATACACATGCGACGTCGCTGCGCCATGCGGCTTTGGGCGGCCACGGTACTATGGTGGAAAGTGTGTTTGCGTGGCTCCATGCTATTGGAATGCGAAAGCATGCTTTGCGAAAACGCGGCACGTCGCTGAGGTGTGTCTTACAAGAGTGTCCCACACGGGTGTCCAGCAAGAGTGTCCCACAACACTGCCCTACAACAGTGCCCGTGCAAGAGCATTGTACATGAGTCCACCACAGGCCCCACAGGTATTATCACATCTGCTATTTTGGCATTAGCACCATCGTCATCGTCGTCGTCGTCGTCATCCTCCTCCTCCTCATCATCATCATCATCACCTTGTGTCATCTCTTACTGTGCTTTCGGGCCACCCTGTCGTCTAGTTTTGGATCTGGGATGGGTTTCCATGTGGCCCGATGTCAAGGAGAATCCACTGAGATCGTTGAAGCTGAAACAAAACCCAAGGTTTGGCGTATGTCAGCGCAGCACAAAAAGGCAGATTTGGCTTCCCCAATCAAATTCTGCAGAGTTGAGAGCGAGCATGTCATGTTCCGTTCTTTACCTTTCTTTCGCATGTCTGGAATTCGGGATTGAACAGGATCAAAGCAGAGCCGAGCAACACGTGTTTTTTGTAAAGCCAGGCGGATTGCTGGGTGTACAAACCGGCTTACACTTTTGCGGTCAACGGTGACAACTTGGTGCGCCTGATGTGTGAGCTGGCGACGGTTGTGATCGTGCTGCGTTTGTTCGTGGTGTTGTGACATGTTTTGCGCTTTTGGCAAGACACAGTTCGAGGTGTGACTTGGCGACATTGATTGCATGAGTGATCATCGTAATCCGCAGCCAAGTAGCAGTCGTCTTCACCAAGCTGGAGCGGGTAAAGTCATTGCGGCAGGTTTCCCTGCGAACCTCAAGCGCCCAGCGCCCGAAGGCATGACATGTGAGCCACATGTGGCGACCTGTGAGACCTGGAAAAAAAGCATTTGGGCGCTCTGTTGCACTTGCTGTACCCATCTCTGAGTCTCCAGCGTGTTCCACCACTTGAAGAAAAATCCCAAAGACTTCCTCAGATTGAAGTGATCCTATCGTCTAGCGCAGTGAAATGAGAACTAAACAAGAACCTACAGGCACAAGAATGCAATAGTCAACAAACCAACTCGTCTCCCACTGCCAAACAGCTAACGCTCTTTTTAGCCCAGAGGATGGGAACTGAAACAGCCATCAGCTCAACTCTGGCTGACAAATCTGCATCAGCTTATTGCTGACAAAATGTCACCACAGTCGGCACTGCGGCCATCTCTCCCCCTTTAATGGTGCGGGTGGGTGGGGGGAAAACAGAAGCCAACAGCAAGCAATCCACTTGCATCAAACTGAACAGAAAGTCACTCCTGACATCAACATCTTAAATCAAAATTCGGTCAACACAGGAAAACCCCCTGCCAAGAACCAGCTAAGACTACTGGATCACCCTTACTGGCCACTGGGCCACACCGCGTGATCCTATCGTCTAGCGCAGTGACATGAGAGCTAAACGAGAACCTGCAGGCACAAGAATGCAATAGTCAACAAGCCAACTCGTCTCCCACTGCCAAACAGTTAACGCTCTTTTTAGCGAAGATGATGGAACTGAAACAGCCATCAGCTCAACTAAGGCTGACAAATCTGCATCAGCTTATTGCTGACAAAATGTCACCACAGTCGGCACTGCGGCCATCTCTCCCTTCTCGCAGAGCAAGCGCCGACCTTACCAGGGGTCTGTGTCTCGCAAACACTCCCCCTTCCTTGCTTTCTTGGCCGGATGATTTCTGTCCTTTCTCGCCTTTGCAGATTTCACCTCTTCATAGAAATCTATCCCAAACTCCAGCGCATCTGCCAGCACCTCCCCACGAAACTCATTCAGCTTCCGCTTCGAATCTGCGAAACCGCTGAAAGTCAGCATTCGTGAGTTGGTCTGCTTCCACATTCTGAAGCCTAGGCAGCCAGTGAAGATGTAGTTCTGCTCCTCTCTTTTGCAATTGCACCGCCAACTCCATATTGAACACGCACAAAGGGAACTTTGTTGTCATGCACCGTGACACCATGTGGCTGTTACCTTTGTTGTCTGTCCCAGCTGAGCAGCATCCTGCAACACCATCGCCGCCGCCAGGTTCGAAACAGCACCACCGCCGCAAGGGTTGCCAGCAGCTCCAATGATGCAATTGATCGATAGCTCTCTCCCGCCGTGGCCACCCAGCTGGCGCCTTGATGATCTAGGCGTTCGGCAAACCAGCGGCACTGCCGCAAGTCAGAATGATCCAAGGCCCAACCACCAATCCAAATTTCTGAACCTTCTGCTCTTGCATCAGTTCGAAAAATCACTCTGCCCTGTTCCAACAGCTTGCACCCTGTGTCCACCAGCCAACGCTTTGCTGAGGAATCCCATGATCAGCAACACCATCTTTGGCAAAGGTCTGTGTTCAAATTTGATCAAGGCTGCCGTCCAGGCAAACAGTGGTCCCAAGAATGCTCTGTAGTTTGACAAAGCACTGCAGGCAAAGCAGAGACGCCCCAAAACAGCCCGCAAGTCTGCTGCGCGATTCCCGCGCTTCCACCCTGATAACCAAGCAGCTCGCGCCTCTGTCAAACCCAGCATCCTTTCAGCCAGCATCACTTCAAAACCAACCCATGTGCAAGTCAAACCGCCAGCAAACTTTTTCCAAGAGAAGGGCAATCCTATAAGTGCATAGAAGTAGATAACCATGACCAACAGTTCGACGCCGCCCTTCTCGCCCACCGACCACAGGAGGTCATCCACATAGACCAGCTGCGTGATCCCGCTCTTGCCAAGCATGTAGAACGCAGCGCGGCCACGCCCTGACATCAACCTGTTCCAGTGGTAAGCCGCAGACGCAACCCCGAAAGTCCCCACTTTGTTGCTCCATATCACGCCAGGGTTGACATCAGTTTTGCAAGCCAGGTAGCGCCAATCCCGCCGATCTATGTTCACCCGTCTGTGGGCTCTGCTGGCATCACCCTTCAGTGCAAAGAATGCCTTTGGAAGCACTTGTACTGCACGGCGAATCGATGGCCGTAGGGCTCAGCACTTGATCCAACACTTTGATCTTGGCGTTCACTGCCAGCCCATGCGTCGCATCATGGATGACCCGAAAGCTTCCATCTGATTTTTCCAGAGCACCCAGAGACGCAATTCCAATTTTTCCCAATTCCTTTTCTGCCTGCGCAAAATTTGTCTCCTCCATCGCGCCCAGCTCAGCTTCGCTTTCAAACTGCTTTTGCACAACATCCCGATGCTCTTTGGCTGTGATGTAATTTTCCCGCACGCCGGCTTCTTCCTGGATGTGCTCGTAACAGAGCCAGTGTTGCTTGGCAGTAAACAAAGCTGGTACACGAGGCAAAGTGCAGTCAACTCCTAACGGCACCCCTTCTGCAAAGGAGTTAGTCCCACTGTGGTACGCTGCTGCATCTGGGTCTCCAGCTAAATCCAATATTGCTTCTAGCGCGCATAGATAAAAGGGCTGCCCCTCAGCTTGCTCTTCAACGGGCGCTTTGCAATTTGCCTTCCGCAACTCTGCAAAAATTTTCTCGCGACCACTCTGCAGTAAATCATCGCTGAAAGGGCAGCTGGTGACTTTTCCAGAAGCAAGAAGAAAACCAATCTTGCGCACATCCAAACAATGCTGCAAATGTCGAAGCAAACGACGACCAAGCAAATAATGAAAATGCAGGTTTGGATTGTCGCAAGTGTCTTGCCTCATCTCAGGACTCCAGCGCCCAGGCGAACATAGCCCAAAACCATCTGTGAAAGTCTTGCGCTTCCCATTAAACTTGCAGAACAATGGAGGGCCCTGGCCCCTGACACTTTGCAAATGGATGCACCACCTTCCTCATACTCAGCCTCATCTCTTGCAGCTTCCTCATCCATGCTGCCAAAATTGTCGCCACTCTGCGCTTGACTGCTCCCAACCACCGGCGACGGAGTGGCAGGGCCCAAATCCTCTAGCCAAGGCTCGGCCTCGACCTCCGTAGGGGACTTACTGCCCTTGTACTTGCATTACTGGAACGAATGTTTCCCGAAGCGCCAAACATGGGCAAAATCACACCGTTGCTTTTTGCAGCCGCTGACTTTGTTAAAATTGAAGCAAATGCGTTGACCATCCGGAGCAGAAGCGGCTCTTCCCCATTGGCGGTCCCACATGTCGCGACCCTTGCCCTTGTTCTTGCCTTTGCCTTCGCCTTTTCCAAGCGATGTACTGGGGGCCAAGCACCGGAATCTCCATGGTCCAACTTGCCAAGCTGCAATGGAGTGGCAAAATGTACTCCGTACAATGCCGGGGCTTCACACGCCTTGGCCAAGGCTGTTCCGATGTCCGCACAGACATTGTCACGCACATACCGATATATGCAGACTTTCTAAGCTCCAAAGACCAACTGGGCCCAACACCTGCGGAAGCGCGAAGCTCAGCCACTGTAGAGCCCAAGACATGATCGGACAATTTGCGGAAGTCATCCACAATAGAAGCATTGATCCAAGCCCGATTAGCACGCCGAGACTTCACAAGCCGATGGCGGAGTCGTAGTTCCTCGGGATTGCTCGGCGGCGTTGTAGTGCTTTTGCCCGGCCGAATCCGCAGGAAGTTGGAGCCCGGGTCCACCACGGCGCTGTAAGCTTCCACTGCAGAATCTTCAAAGGAGGTGGCTTCCCGCAAGCAACTGGTGCGCCATCTTCCAATTGCTCGAGCTTTGAAGCCACCAAACTTTTGCTGGGAGCCTCTTTGTCACGAAGGCTGCCTTGCATAGCTTCCACTGCGGACCTCATGGCGGCGTATTCCGTGGTGTCAGAACTGACCCCAGCTTCATCCATGAGGAAAAGCAAAGCAGAATCGGCGCAGGCCATGACGGACAAACGCCGAAACAGAAAATAAATCAAGGTACCAAAAACATGGCTGCGGCGGCGGCATCTCCCCGGTCGTGACCCCAGGATCCAGCACACGCTTTAAAAACTAAAGCGTGCAAACAAACCCAGCGCACCTACACCATGCCCGAAAGGGAACCCCGTGCCAGAAACACACACTCACTCCAGGTGTGCTAAAAAACATGCGTCAATCCAACGCACAAAAATGGGGAAACGTGCGCCTATCAGCGCACAAAAGACACGCGCCAAACGCGCGAAAAAACGCCCTCCTAGAGGTGAAACAGAGATGTCGGGTTGACTGCCACTTGGGGCCGATAAACATGCGTCGATCAATCATTTGAAGCGGCCGACTGCTCGGAGTCATCTCCTTCCTCAGCTTCAGACACAGTGATGTTCTCGCCAGCCCGCCAGCAATGTTTGCACGCGAGATCATATAGGAGGCCGCGCAATGTCCACATATCTTCGGAGCACTGCACATCAACCATGGAAACCCCGCACCCATTACGTCGGTGGAGGCGCCGCAATCGCTTGGGCTGCAGCATTCGTCTGTGTCTTGACATTCCTCAGGCGGAGCTAGAGCTGCTGGGGCAGGATCAGGGAAAGTAGGCTCCAATCCCAAACCACCGGCAAATTTGGGGTCCAGCCATAGAACTTTGCGATGTTGGGCCGCAAGCTCCACACTGCCGCCCTTCTCAACAATGCTTTGAATCAGCTCGTCAATGCCAGACTCCCGAAGGCCCCAACGGTCTTCCCCGCGTAGACTTGCTACAACTTTTTCCTGCAGGTTGACCAAGACCTGCTGAGAAGTCCGAAGATATTCGTCTGCAGATGTGGTGATGTTCCACCTCCCGATGAAATTGCGTTCATTCGGGGGCACGCCTAAGACTGCTAGTAATAGAGAAACCAGCCAATTCCGTTCACTGTGCTCAGTCCAAAACTTGAAGGCTTCTTCCACTAGAAGCAAAGGAGAATCACTTTGGATCTACACTCCCCGTGACCAAATCGGCACTTTTTATACGCTCGGGGGCTAGCATTTTTCAAACTTTTCAAACTATGGACAGCTGCTCGCTTGCATGACCTATCGGGTCTGAATCCCGTTTCCTTGCGGTGAACTCCTGGATTAGTGGGTTGCTTGGAGCGCGCAAAAACCACTGGTCCAGGCAAACGCGCGCGGCATCTGCCCGTGTTTGTGAGCAAGTCAGCATTTTTCATGGCGCCGTCTTGGCTTTCCATTGGTCTAGATGTATGGAGACGTGCTGATATGAATTTTGACCGCGACTATTGTCTGCCTCTCCCTCGCTCTGATTGGGAAGGTGTTCGGAAGTGCATGGCTGACTATGGGGATGTGGCTGGTTTAACAAAGCTGCTTTTGCAAAAATTGTCGATGGGAGGAATCAACAACCAACAGCTCCAAGGCACCAAGCAATTTCAAAGGCAATAGCGGAGAATTCCGCTTCGGGGGGGCACCCCCCTCTAGATCCATGGTGCTCTGATCAACAAAATTTCTGAGAACTTGCTCTCCCAGAAACACGGTCACGAACTGCCACGCCACCAGCTTTCTCCATAAAGCTAAAGGCAGCTAAAACTGAATGAGGCACAGTTCGCGCACAAGGCTCAGCGACCCTTTCTTGAATATATTCCAGGACGATGCCCAAATTTGGAGGCCATGCAATCCCAGCCACTCCTAGCGAGTAAGCGCGCAATTTGCACCATTCCCTTAATTTGGCTTTGATGGTACTAGCACGCATACCACCGAGGGCCGAGCTGATGATTTTGTCAGGTTCACGACAGTTACGAGCTTGCATAGCCAAGGGAAGCTTCGCCTCAGCAATCAAGTCTGCTAACTCCGAGCGCCATCGCAGGAGCTCAGCCGCTTCCCGCGCCGCACGTGATTGATCTGATCGAGTTGTGGCACGATGTGAAACCCGCAAGTCACACCTGCTTTTGCGCCAGATTGTTTTCGCAGCCAGGAAACCGTGTCTTGCAGCCCCTGATCAGGCAGAGCACGATGCGCCACCTTTTGCATCACCCGCGGTTGCTGCAGCGCAGGGTCCAGCCCCGCACGGCGCTTAATGGCCCAAGCAGCTCTATCACGAGCACGCCTTTGCAGTTCCTCGAAGAGGTCGCGTGCAGCTGTATGCTCCGCAGAGTCCACGGGTCCAGAAAATCTCTCCATGAGCTGGCCTAGTTCGCTGCGAGTGTCAGTCAAAAATGCAAGGACCTCATCTCCAGGCTGGGTACCACCAGCTTCGCCCAGCTCAGTCCGAAATTTGCGCGGCAATCTTTTCCACAACTGAGGGTCGCTGTATGCAGACAGCTCATCGGGCGAGTCGGACGATGTGTCGCCCGACATAGCAAAAGAAAAAGAAAACAGAACAGCAAGCAATCCACTTGCATCAAACTGAACAGAAAGTCACTCCTGACATCAACATCTTAAATCAAAATTCGGTCAACACAGGAAAACCCCCTGCCAAGAACCAGCTAAGACTACCGGATCACCCTTACTGGCCACTGGGCCACACCGCGTGATCCGGAAAAAAGAAATCAAATCTGCGAAAGGAATGGAAAGAACGCTCAAGTACGCTTGCTTGGCTTCGCGCAAAACCGGGTTCTCGAGACTTGTGACTCCAGAGTTGCGAGGCTTAAATAGATAAATCACATTTTTTTGCCGGGGGGGTAGGCCGTGGAGGTAACTAGGCTAGTAGAAGCTAGGTAGCTAGTAGCTTATGTAGCTACTACCTAGGACGCAGGATAGCTCACGCACTCTTCATTTGGTTCATAGATTTGTTGGGAAACTTAAGTTCCCCCTACTACTAAGAGCGATGGCTTGCTCGCTCCTTGCCAAGGGGCAGATTGGAGCTTTTGCGCCACGTGCTTGGCTTTTTCGAACAAGTCATGCTGCCAATTTTGCTGCGCCACTTGAAACTCTCGAAGAGTTAAAGGCTGAGCGAAGTATGAACGAAGGCATCGGAAGTTTGCAACATCTTGAAACATCCTCATCACCACCGCATATGTGTTGCCTCAGACAACAACAAGACTCTTTCCAAGGATGCAGTTTGAGCTGAGTGCTTGAACCTTGGTTCTGCATTTACTTCTCCAAGAAACTGAACCAAGGATGAAGCGCAAAGATTCTTTCCTCGAGGACCTGTCCAGCTTTCACCATACGCCCTCGGCGGCCGGCAGATCTCCAACTGATGAAAGCCTTCTGTGCTGGAAAGTCCTGAAGCGACCGACGGAAAAACGCCACACAACCGACACAAAGACTAAACAAGCTCCGCTTCCAACGGATAGGTTCCATTTAGGGAAACTGCCTCGGGCTCGTGGGTCTCCTGGAAGAAGCGGAGCTGTCGCAAAGCGTGATAGGAGCGGCGTTCATTCAGCCACCGTTGCAGAGGTACAAAGGATTTTGGTTCACCATGGACATAATGCGTCAAGCCAGCTGGGCTCAGAGTGGCATAGTTCAGTTCCTCTGCGAACGGCACCAACTCCAAATCATAGGGCGAAGTGGCCGTCCTTCTGACGTAGACGAACTCCTGACCCAACGCCGCAGTGATTTCTGCCCGTTGGAGACTGGCACCCCGCAAGATCTCCAAAAACACATCAAAGGCATCCGTCTTCTCGGACGCCTTCAAAACAGCGATGTTTCAATTTGGCCTCCTTTTTCTCAAAAATCAAAGTGAAATATCTCAGAAATTCACCACACCTGAAACTCTTCGCTGAACCTGGACAAACGTCTGTGTGGGCCATGGGGTGCACGCACGACTTTGTGAGAAAACACAATCCAAGAGTTTGCAAAAACCCTGCGCCCGATGAGGAT
>CAXIVM010002023.1:0-30029 GCA_964035705.1 Porites rus | reverse complement strand
ACTTGCGCCAACAAATTTCAATTATGTTCGCGCATGTGGAGTCATTGTAAAGGCTCTCAATGATGAGATTTGTGTTAGGCATGTATGCAAACTGCTTGTAATTCTGTTGTTATCATTTTTGGGCATGCGCGAATGAAGCATGTCCATGTGCTCGAAACCATATGTTTCGCTATGGAAAAATGAGTTGGTGCATTTAGCCTGTCCAAAATGAGGTCCGAGGTGAGTCGCGTGGCACGGTTCGTGTCTTTTGCACAGCGACCACAACGCCGATGATCTTGATTCGGTGATCTTGTTGTGAATCCGATGATCATGCTATGATACCGGGTGATTCGGTGATGATACCGATGATGTTCCCAATTCTTCCAACAAAAGAAAGTCGAAAGACAACACAACAAAAGAACATTTTCCACACCCTAGATCCAGGTAAGTATATAAGTATGTCATTACTTGAGCCTTGTGGAGAGCCAGTGAACTCGTTTCGCGAATCAGTGGGACACCTTTCCATCGAACCAGTGGTGCAACAAACGAAAAAGGTCCACAGTGTGTAGACGGCCGTGGGTTTTCTCATGACTTGGACAACTTCAAGATGTCGTAAACCTTTAGCTAGACTCTGTTTCTCACCTACATACCTGGTAATTTGTAGTGTTGAGACCGCAAACTGTCCGGGGAGAACATAAAGTGTGCGTTTCGCTGCAACGAGGAACATATTATGCATTATTTCAGGATCCCGACCCCACAAACTGCTTTGTTTTTGAATACATATATAGACGGATATGGGAGGTCGATGTACCTTTGAACGTTCAGAGTCCTTTTTTGTCACGTGGCAAGGCAGTTGCGTAGCAAAACAGTTGCGTAGCAACTGCAAAGTACATTATCCACAACGGAACTCACCAGTTTACACACGTGCTTGGGCGCATTTGTTTTTGTGCTGTTAACGTTGGGTCGTCACTGACAGGTCCACGATTCGGATTGGGCACGCTTGGGCTGGGATGTTCACACTTTGCACAGTTTTCGGCAGTCACTCAGAATGCTTTTGTTGCCTGTCGCCCCTTGTGTGGCCACCAAAAGGTGGTAAGGCAGAACAGTGCAATCCTGTCACACGAACATGCATGAACGGCCAAAGCATGTTTCAAGTTGTCACAAAAAATTGTGCAGACTTTTGAGTTGGGAGTAAATACACTCGCCACATGTTCTACCACTGCATGAATTTTGTCCATGCAACTCGACTTCCATGTTGTTCAGGACGTTGAGAAGCTATTAAAGCTCTTGCATGCTTGGTCGGCTGCAGGAGATAAAGAAGCATGCACTGAAGCGGCCAAGATTTGCCTCAAAGCTTGCCCAGAGTTGGATGAGACTTTGCCACTAGAGCCATCTCAACGGAAAAGGAGTTTTAACGCGCTGCAAGAGATTCTTCGAGCATGTGGGCCTGATGTCGTGGAAGAAGTCAAGGAGAAGCTGGTGAAGATGGCTCAAAAACACTTGAAGATGCCGGTTCTCGCTGCAGTCCTGGGCAATTCAAAGGAGAGTCGGGTGAACGACCGCAAGCATGACAAGGGCATCGCCATGAGCTCATGCCCTTTTCGTTTCCAGCTGAGCACATCTCCAGACACTTTGGCCCGACCAATCGGTTCGATCGATTCTCGTGTGCAAGGCTTCAAACCCGACGAGTGACTTGGATTTGGCCAATGGCAGCTTTACTGTGTTTATTCTCCTAGATGAATGTACTGTTGGGTATACGGACTCCTTGGGATGTGACACAGACACACAGTATACTGTACACTGATACACATCTCATCATATGTTGTGTACACTTAACGCGTGTTTCCTTCCCCCTTATGTTTCTCCTTGTTTTCCGGAACATAAGCTAGCTTACCAACGGCATCAGAGAGGAATACCCTTTGGATCTTCTTGGAGAGGAGAATTTCAATTAAGGACGCAGGGTAGAACCCATCTGTGTAGGGTTGCCTTCTTGAAGGGGATTTGTTGTGGTTTCATTCTCCTGGAACACTTCCCATGCTTTGAACAATTTTTAGGTGGCAAGGGAAACTGCTGGACGTGGTCGATGCTGGGGAATCAGCGCTGGTACAAGCACCTACAGGGTCCGGAAAAACGTTCATTGCCTTCTATGTCATGGAGAAAGTCCTGAGATTAAATGATGATGGAGTGGTGGTGTATGTTTGCCCCACGAAAGCATTGGCAAATCAAGTCTATGCAGAGATTGAAGCCCGCTTCAGCAAGGCTTACAAGGATGGGCGGCCCTTCTGCGGGATCTTCACTCGTGACAAGCGAAGTGCACGGCTTTTGGAGTGCCAGGTCCTTGTGACAGTTCCGCAGTGCCTGGTCATTTTCTTGTTGTCGCCCGCTTTGAAGTCACATGAGTGGGTGGAGAGATTGTACTATGCCATCATCGATGAGGTGCACTGCCTCGGAAGTGAAGCTGGAGATGTTTGGGAACAGATTTTGTCGCTCTTGGACTGTCCACTCCTGGCCTTGTCAGCGACTTTGGGGCAGGCAGATGCCTTTATCTCCTGGCTACGACATTTGGAATCTGAACGTGGTCGTGAGTTGCACTTGGTGAAACATGAGAGCCGCTTCAACGATTTGGAGAGTTGGGTCTTTGATGGGAAGAGCTTGCATCATCTTCATCCCTTCTTTGCCCTTCGACGTCCTGGCTTCATCGCGAAAGTGCGACCCACGGCCCTTCGTTTGATCCCGGAAGATGCTTTGCAACTCTACGACGCCCTTAGCCAGCGCAGTGAGCACTTAGAGGACCTAGCGCCAGAGATCCTTCGCTCAAGGATGTTTTCTCTAGTGCGACCAGTGTACGGAATGCGGGAATGACCCCCAACTGAGTACACAACAGCACACAGTATTATCCACATATTTGTTTGCAGCGTTTGGCCCCGACCTTAGAACACGCAGCGAAGGAAAACAAATAAAGCCAGCATTATCCGCAGATTTGAAGCAGGATTACCACTGGGAGATATTAAACCAGAATGTACTGTACATAAATGTATCATTTTCCCTTCCCTCCTACGGGACCAGCTTTTGTGTTATTTTTCCCAAGAATGGTTGG
Source organism: Porites rus (assembly GCA_964035705.1). Classification (NCBI taxonomy): domain Eukaryota; kingdom Metazoa; phylum Cnidaria; class Anthozoa; order Scleractinia; family Poritidae; genus Porites; species Porites rus. The sequence goes on along the minus strand of CAXIVM010002023.1, from coordinate 26,953 downwards.
TGGCCTTTTTACCTTTGTCTGGGCTGCCAAGGAGCTATTTTTCATCTTTGCCCACTGGAAGCTGGAATCTGAGCATGCCTGAGGCCCAAGTCTGGGCAGCATCAGTTGCCGAGCGTTTTGATCATGCCGAGCGTTCAACGCAGGCTGAAGTGGTCCAACAGCTCACAGGGAGAGCACATAGTGCGTTGCAAGAGGTTGACGCAGACTTGACGGATGAAGGTGAAAAAGCGTATTTGGGGAACCGCTTTTATACCTTGGTTGAAGAGTTGAGGGCTGCAGACATGTTGCCGGCTATTTGTTTTCACAGTACCCGGGAGGGCTGCGAATATTTGGCTTTGGCCCTCGGCAAGCAATTGGAGAAGTGGGAAAAAGAGAAGCGCAAAGCAGATGGCATCAACGAAAAAGTTCAAATGTATCTTGGCTTACAGTTTTGACGCTACACTGACTATCACATGCATATATAGGTTAACATTATCAGTATCAAACGAACCCCTAGGCCCTATATGGTAGGCTTGACAAGCGTTCTTTGCTCAAAAACTGGAGTATGGGTCTGACGATGGTAAGCAAGGCTCCAAAAGCAGCTTGCTGAACTCGAGAAGCGCCTCGCCAGAGTTTTGCGGCTTATGGACGCTGGCGAAGAACTCACAGCGCACAATGTTCTGCCGCATGAGGATGCAGCACTGAAGGAGTCCGAACATTTAGGTTGGGAGGGGTCAAAACCGTCAATCTTGCGTTGGTGGAGTCGCGGATGAATATCTAGCCCCTTTTGGATTAACGTGCGCCTCAATGTTTTTCTCCGCACGGACTTCAAGACAAGTGTTGCGCGGGTGTTAATCAAAAGGCCACTTTTCTTGACCTTTTTCAACGTCGCGAAGTGCTGAGTGGGAGGGATTTGGGACCCCCAAGAATGTATGATGTATGGCACAAGGATCAGAAACCTGGTTGTCATCGACCAAAATGAGGGCACCGTCCAGGATGTAGATGCAGTAAATGCTATGACAGAGACCGCAGTCAAAAAGAGATCAGACTTTAGGTGTATCGGCTGATGTAGCGCCGCGTAGCGCAGAAAGAGGGGAGTTGAAGTCCTGGGTCAGCTCAGGTCAAAGGTCCAGGTCGCGCAATGAAAGGGCGAGGGCTTGAGCCGCATATGTCCATGTGACATTGGACTCTTAAACCTACTGGTTTGTAGAGTAGAACTGGTCTTCCCCGGGCCCAGCCAGGATCCATGTTAGTTTATGGAGGGTATTCATACTTTGGCCACTTGCTGGTTCAGTGAATTGAGGATTGATGAAGGTGGCAACCAGCCTCAGCCTCATTGCCCCGCACTCCAGGTGAGACACTTCGGTTGCTCCAGCAGATTAGCCGAGAATTTACCATGACGCCCGCTGGACAGACACTGCTTACAGTTTCGCAGTTGGAAGATGAATTTGACAAGTTTAGCCCTTTCATGGAAGAGATTCCACTGCACCGTTTGCTCTTGCGTGGCATCCTGGTTCCGTCCTGCTTGAATGTCCTTTTCCAACATCCCTTCAATAGGGAACGTTGCTAAAGTTCTTGGGGTATTCTTGGTTAAGTCGTTTTCGGCCAGTTCATTTTGTTTGGATTCATATTGTCTAATCTGTGTCAGGTATTGGCGTGCATCATGCTGGTTTGCCAGCTGCTTACCGGCAGGCCGTGGAACGGCTCTTTCGAATGCAACGGCTTGGCATTGTCGTGTCCACCTCCACTCTGGCTTTGGGTATCAACATGCCTTCCAAGACGTCAGTTTCTCAACATTTGTTGTGTAAGCTTATATGCTGTTCAACTTTTCTTCTTGGTCCTTCTTTTTGCTGGTCGCTTTCCAGGTAAGGTAGTTCAACCAAGTTTGGTTTGAGGCTCAACACCGATCCCTTTTTTGACAGTGCGTCACTCCATACGTTCTGCATCAGAGTCGCCGCAACGATTTCGCTTGGCGAGGTTTTTGCAGGCTCGTCCATCCACTTGACCTCCATGCAGTTCCAGCAGGAAGCCGGGCGAGCAGGACGTCGTGGCTTTGATCTTCGGGGCCACACGGTCTTCTTTGGGCTGCCAGCCAAAAAGGTTCAGAGTTTGCTCATCGGAGAGCTTCCGGTGATGCAGGGCAACTTGGATGACAAAGATCTGATGTTTGTGTGGGGGGAATGTTAAAGGCAAAGAACCGCCCCATTTCGGATCCCTTGCGTTGCCAATCAAGACTGAAGTTCAATGAACTGAGCATCTCATTCTTGGAATTGTTTTCGGTGACAGTGATGATAGCCATGTGCTCATGTATTCCAGGATGTTGTTTCATGGTCCAACTCCACCAGTACGCTTGTGCTTTGAGCTTACACCCCTGATTGGGCCAAGGCAACAACACCCTCACAGCCTCTTTAGCCTTGCGTTTGGCCATCAAAGCACAAACCATTAAGACGGCTTCCAACCAAGTGGCACGGAGTGTGAGTCGGCTCTTGCGGCCGTTGTTTTGCCCATCGGAGAGCATTCAACAGCAAAGAGCCACTGGGCACCCAAGTTTTTGGGAAACATCCAGGAAAACATGAACATGACAAACCTTATGACATGAGACGAGCAGTGAACATGTGTTTTGGTCCGAAAACCACGGACACGTTTCCATGAGTTTCTGGCGTCATGAAGGATTGGAGATGTCTTGACCAGTCAACCCAGGCCAATATGTTTGGCTTCTTCATGCAGCAACTCTTCCGTGACGGCCTCTTGGATTCTGGAGGACAAGCTACAGACTTTGCGGGCTTTGTGGCCCATGTCTGGTGGCAGGAGCCCGGGAACTTTGCCTTGGTGACCCTTCTGCATGAGGGTGGCTTGCTGAAGGAACTCTGTGAGGGCCCAAGAGAGGACTTAGTGGCTGTCCTTTGCCACTTCTTCAGTCGGCGGCCTCTGGAAGGGTGGCTGGCTCGTCGACAGGAGAGGCTGAAAAAGAGGTCCAAAACTTCCATGGTGGTCTTGCCACCACTGCCTGCCAAGCTTCAATCCGTATTGCGATGTCACTCTCAAGAAATGCTTCACGCTGCTGTTGTGCATCTTCAGGTCATGGTTCAGAAATTGCACCCGTCTGATGATACTCTCCCTCTTACCAAACAACGCCCATGCCCCTCTGGCGCTGCCAGCGCATCATCGCCTGCCTTGCGTTCTCCCTTTGCAGCCTTGTCTGGTCATGGTGATAGCTTCGCAAGCTTCACTGAGCTTTGTCATACTGCACGGGAGGACCTATTCTTGAGACCCGAGATGTTTCCCTCCGTGGACGTGGATGTGGAACAACCACTGAATGCGTATTTGCTGGACTTCTATCGGCATGGTCAAGGGCGCGCACTGGTGAGAGACAATCAGATTCCACAGACGGAACAAATCCACTTGCCAAGCACCGGTTTCTTTTTTTTGATTCACCCAATCCTGGAGACCTGGTAGATGGATTACATAGGATTGGGGGCAGGTCCATGGTGAGCCCAGCCCATAAAAAATAGGTGGTGCCACTCAGAGCCAAATTGGGCCAGGGTTCTTAGCAAAATCCTCACATTGTCCTTGCCTCACATCAGGAGTACTGGAACAACCTCCAAGACTTCATGTTCGTCCTCCGTGCATTGGCCTCCCGCTGCCAAGCACCGCCATGGCCGTGCCGGAGCGGCGAGGGGTCTGGAGCTTGCCGAAGACGTGGTCGTCTCCAGCCTTGGTGCCCAGACGAAACATCGTCTCCAGCTGGTCAAAGGCAAACATCGGGATTAAGACTCAGCCATGCTAACACCGAGTCAAACGAGGGAGCATGATTTGTTGGATGATGTGAGCATGTCTTTCTTTTTCACCGGCCAAAAGGGTTCATTCGTAAATCATTGAGTTGACAATGGTGGGATATGTGTATTGTGAATTGTCGGGTACTGATGTGTACTTTTCCTGTGACGAAAGACTCCAATCCCTTCTAGCCCAAATCATGGGCTTCCTGTCCCACATAGTTACAACGCCTGACAAATATATAATTATCATTTTGCAGAATGCCAGTGCCGTTAGTTAGCACTGACATGTTTTCACTCAAACAACCTTTCTTTTTGGTGCACCTTCTGTCCATCAATCAGGTGCCATCAGCAGTGAGTTTGAAACTTCTTTCAGGGCGTGCAGGTAATTCCTCACTCCTCAAACCACAGGAGCTGGGTGCTGCAAAAGGGAGCTGCGGACAGAGAGTCAGTTGGCGTGTCTCACAGCTGACATGTTTGTCCAGAAATATAGCTGTCCAGATATATAATATGGCAATATATAGCATATTATAGCAGAATCATTTATTCTATGTTCATGCTTTGAATTTGAGATCTAGATGTACCTACTTGTCCATTCTTTTCATGCCCTTCGCTTTGCATGCTGAACCTCCACCCTCACAGCAGACGTGTTGTTAAGCCTACAGCCGTGAGGTGATCCGCTGCTTCGACGATGCCAGCTTGGAAGCGGAGCTGGGGCTGCTATAGATCCGATTTCGCCTTTTTCCGGTCCGGCATCCCGGACCAAAGGTGGGAAGGTTGGTGACTGGGATGCAGAGGCGGTGCAGATCCGGTGAATTGTGGTTTCTGCACTTGAAAAGGGGTGCACCAAGAATGACCAGCCCGGATGCTTTTCTTTGGACGGTCTTTCGGTATTGTCTTTTTCTGGATGTTGATGGGAGTGCTTTGGACATCCGGGATGTTTTTGCCAAAGATTTGGGGAGTATATAATAGTCCGAGCATGTCAGAGCAGGAAATAGTTTGAGCAAAGGAACACATTTTTGCGGACCCTGACCCGAGTAAGCCCGCCTCCGTCCCCTCAACAGACGCAGGCAAACCGGGGACTTAGAAGTTCCATGTGGATGGGAACAAACTCCTTAGCATCCGAATAGATCCGTACCTGTTCGACTCAAACCGTCACACACTTGTATGAGGACTTGAGGACTTGGAGGAAAGCCCCTCCGCATGAGCTCTCTGAGAGCAATTCCGAACGATATGGCATATTTTGATTGGGCTTATTGTGATTTCGGGCAACATCTGGAGAGATAACTATATAGTGTAAATTGGTTAGGGCTAGACGCGCTCTTTGCCAAGGAGCGACATATAAAATCATGGTCATGGTCATATATGTAAGGTATAGGTAAATACCAAAATCAAAAGCAACAAAGCAACATGTACATTGGACAACATGAACTCAAAGACAACAAACTCATGCGCAGTTTCTATTTTTAGGACAAGGTTCTCGTAGGTCTTAAACTCCCTTTAGATAAGCTCCACAGCACTACCACTAGATTCCAGATTAAACTACCAACAGCATCAGTCAGTCATGAGCGGCAGAGGAGTGAGGTAAATACTGTAGTTAGTTAGGATTTGTTAGGATCAAAAAAACAGCTGTGAGTTTGGAACCCAAGCATGTCCCACCAGATCAACTTCAAAGCACTCCACCGTTGCGTCGGGCACCTTCACACGCCTCAGCCAGGTGGGCCACGGGGTCCCGGCAGCCGGACCCAAGCCACAAAGTGACATGCATGGACAGCATGGACCTGTTTGTTCAAGTGTTTGTTGAACTTCTTCGGTGGACCATAGGTGAATGTTGAGAATTCAAGACCAGAAGAAACGCTGATGTGGACCAGGTCAAGTTTCATCCAACGGTGCTACCCACGATAGTGCGGCTAGTTTCATCCTTTCAAGCCCTTCCACACTGGTCCACACATGCAATTACCGATGCCTGTCAAGGATCCATTGTTTGCCACAAAGGAAAAGGAGGTGTTGGTATTCCAGGTTAGTTGGGATTCATTTGGGAATGGTTCCAAGAAGCACGTGCTGGTGGGCCAACGCCACCTGATACACCTTCCACCTTCCACCTTCCACTAGCAAAGCAGTAGGGATTCATGTTCAAAATCTTCAATCTCTTGGGATGCTCCTTCCAGGGAGAACATGCTGTGCAGGGCCGTGCGGTGGCTGACAGATAGAGTTTTTAATCCTGCTGCGAACGACCCAGGGTACGAATGGTTTCTTTGTAACCAGGATGATTGGAATCCTTATAGACTCCTTTTCTCTTTTGCGTCCAGCAGCTGCATGTTGTTGTTCTTTTGATCTGTACCAATGTACTATGCTCGCAGACAAAGCGTTTGTGATGAGCAAGAGCCACGGAAGACCATCAGAAGACCCAGCTATCTCAACATACCCATCAAAATGCATTCAAATACCTAAACTGGCTACCAAAGTGGACAAGAACTACATGAACCCTCAATAGGTTTGTGGAGAATTGACAGTGACCGGGAATAGGTCCATCAACAGTGCAACGCACATTGTGGAAACGTCATGCAGATTGCATTGAAGAGAGTGCCAGTGCTGCAGATGACCCCGAGGCAGCCACGTTTTTGGGGACCCCGTTTTTTTTGTAGGATTCATCAGGTTGTCGGAACACTCTCGTGAAGCCTTGGTGGCCATGGCGTGTGCTTTTTCTGTTCTTTTAGTCCCATCGTCCAATTACTAGTAGCATTCTTGCTCCTAGACGGCCAGGAGCCCCTAGTAGCTTCTTTGCTCCTAGTAGCGATGCCAGGAGCCCCTAGTAGCGTTTTTGCTCACACACACACACACACACCGGATTCCTTGGACGGTTCTTGTTTTGCATCGGTCGTCCTCAGCAGCTCGGCGTGCCGATCGCGGCGGCGGCGCGCATCGGGATGTCGGAGAGGGATAGGGATGTTGGCGCGAAGTGTGACAGCAGCGGCTCCACCTTGGAAGGGGGTTGCTGCTGTTTAAACACCCCCAGATGCTTGACCATAGTAACTTAGTATGCATGTCAACAAAGACTCGGCGGTTTTTGCTTTGTGTGAACGTGGAATCCAAGCTCGTGAGGATCACAGTGATTGAAACTCCCTACCCTTGGGACATTTTTTTTGAAGGGTAGACACTGGACTGGCTCTCCTAAATCCTGGCTGTAAACTCAGCAGCATCAACTTTAACGAATAACCATTAACCATATGCTGGGCTGTTTGTGCTGTAGGATCCCTTGGATTCTTTTGGAACCTATGCATGCTGCTGTTGTTTGATCTCTTAGACCCTCAAGACTTTCGCATTGGGATTTCCTAAGAAACCCACGAAGGATCATCATAACATATCATCACCACATCTCCCATGCTCTATATTTGGCATTCAGTCCTTTTCCTGAACACTCGCATGTCGGTTGTTTGTCTCCAGGGAACATGACCCAAGATGCCCGTTCCTAGTTGCTTGTGCAGCCTAGACGTTCTACTCAGGCGGTTAAACCTTCAGTGGGTGCAGTGGGTATATTTATGTTATAGTTGTCAGATTCCCAAACATTTTACACTACGTGACGTGGTTTCAGTTTTTCACTCAATCAGCTAGAGCCGAGAGCCAGTCAAAGCGCCGTAGCTCCGTGCGACGCCCCACCGTGCGTTGCACACATTGTCTCAGTGGTGCACAGCAGGAGCCTCAGCCGTCGGTGGTCCAAGGTGTTTGCTGCTCCATATGGTTGACTTCAAGAATGAGGGACTTTATGAAAGGATAAGGAGTTATTCTTTCCAGATTTGCTTTATCGTCTCTTTGAATGGTTCTTTCGTGGCTTGATGTGTAGTAGATATGACGAGCGCTTTTGATAGCCAGTTGGGCGGGTACTTGTCGTAGGTGGATGGAGGAAGTCTAAGAATTCAGAAAGAACAAAGCATGTTTCACATACTCAGCTGTTCCCAGTTACAAATTCCCTTGCACATTTGTTCTCTAAGGTTGGAACACGCTCCCCCTGATCCGTTTCGTACTGAGACCTAGACCCCAAAGAAGGCAAGGGTCTAATCGCTCTAAACCTAACCAAAAGCTGTTTCTCTCTCTCTCTATCCCTCTCTCTCTCTCTCCGTCTTTTTCTTCCTCTCCCCCTCCCCTCTCTCTCTCTCTGGTGGTGGTTTAATATCAGATGATCGCCATGTTGTTTAAGATAGAAGATTGGATAAACATCTGGGTGTGTATTTAAACAGAAAGACCTCGTGGCCCAACGGGGGGTTTGGTCGCAGTTTGATCTACTGTAATGCACACCCACATTTGTTCAGTTCTGACAAAGTACACAATCAAGTCTCTCTTGCCCACATGTCCGAGGCCCTTCAATGTCCAATCCACCCGGGTTGCACGAGGGTTACTAGCTGAAATCAAGTCGCAGTCCACAAAAAGGTATGCGTTTTCACTGTTGCCCAGGTCGCAGATGACCATTCCATGAGTCGGTGTCGGTGCATTTCGAGCGAAGCGACGTCCAATGTACGGTCGGGAGATTCCGGTGACTTGGGCAGCTTCTAATCACAAGACATCCAGGATGTGGGACCATTTATAGGGGTCCTGGGATGTGGTTTGTTCTATACATATATATATACGTATTATACAGTGTGACAGTGTGTATATATATACAAAAGGACATTTTCCGAATGTTATCCTCAGCAAGAGAGCCGCACAAGAAACATATGTCGAAAGACAACGTTTCTCAGATAGCCCCAGCCTGCCGAAATCAAACCTCGCGTTTGTCTGAAACATGCTTCCTGTAACATGCAATTGTCACTTGACTTGGCACAACTTGAATTCAATTGGATGAAGCACAGATGAGGGGACCAACATCAGCACGGCAGGTGCGGAGGTGAGATGATGTTGTCCAACAAAACCATATAATTAATATATAGTATACGTCACTCAGGGTGCTTTCATTAGTGTTGTGGAAAACACACTTGTTTCAGATGTGCAACTTTTCACCCAGTTGACGAGTCATTCCTTTCGCCCAGTTGACGAGTCTCCTTCTGGGATGCCCCCACCCGACCGTCCACGTTGGAAGTCCAACCGATGTGCCAAACGGCGGTCTTTCAACCCGCCCGACCGGTGCCCCACACGGCCGACTGGGCGGAATGAGATTCGGCCGACTGGGCGGGGGTCAGACCTCGACCAAAGACGAGTGGCCCTGTGCCCGCGCCAGCGAAGTGCTGGACCAACTGGATGAATGTGCTCACAACCTACTAGCAATGGCCTCCGACCTACTAGCGATGGCCTCGAAGCTTCAAAGGTTGTTTCCTGAAAAATGAGATCTTGTACATCTAGCATCATTTAGCCTGAACATGTCCAGGTTGAAGCAACATGAGTGAAAGGCAATAAAAAAGGCACTTGATCCATACTGCTGAGAAGCCTAAAGCCGATAGAGCATCCTGGGTGATCGATTTTGAAGGGCTGTTCGAACCCAGTGACAATTCACCAGACTCCCCAAATCCTGTTGTTGTGTAGGCCAGTATGGCCGCAGTAACAAGAAGTGGTGAATAGCTCTAGGGTGGTTTGGGAGGGTTGAGAATTTTTGATTGGGTACCATTTTGGCTCAAGGCCAAGTGGGACCCATCACCCCCTGTTGAAGATAGGTGGGGGGTGGTGGGAGGGCGCAGGACGCCATGGACGGACTGATGCCCGATAGGGCCACCCTGGACTCATGGACGAGCTTGGTGGACGCGGCAACATGGGGAGGGCTAGAAGCTGGTCTGGTAAGGGCAGTTACCAGGCAGCTGGGCGACCCCGAGTTGAGTTCATTGCCAGTGTTGGCCGTGATTCCGACAGAAGTTTTCGAAGCTGCGGTAGGGAGCGCCAACAGGGGTGATCGCAGACTCTTCGAGACCGAGAAGGCGCCATGGCCTTTAGTGTTGAGTGCAATTCGAGTCAAGTATGGTGCACCTTCATTGTTTGCAGTTTCGTCTACCCACACACCGGAGACACCTGCCAGCGGAGGAGTGGCTGCAGGTTCAAGTGGGACGAAGCTCAAACTGAAGATGAGTCAGATCATTGACCAAGGTGTTGACTTTGAAGTGGAGATGTTGTCCGGCACCATGTTGCAGAAGATGAGGGCACAGTTTGTTGTGACAGAGGGGGACAATCCACTTGAGAAGGAAGAGGTGACAGATGGTCAATTGAGCTGCCTATACCACAAATTACAGTCTGGCCAACCACCTTTTGTTGACATGGGAGTGTGGGGACCACACGGAGATCGGATTGCCCGAGCCATGCGATTTGTCTCACAACAATGGCGAGATGGGCAATGGAAGGCAGTGGAACTGCCTGGTGCTGCAAGCCTGGATGCTTGGGAAGAGTCGTGGAGGATTTTCCGTACAGGAGCACTCATGTTGCAGTTGGCCACAGCCGCGACGTTGGACAGGTATGCATCAGAGTTCCGGACACGAGTGTTGCAGCATCCTGACGTATGGCACTTGGCAGCACAGGCAGACATGATGCAGGACCGAGTTTTGGTCCCAGGGGAAGAGGATGCAAGAGGCATTCCACTCTACGCACCCAGCATTGTTTGCATTCATACCAGGCCAACCTTGGAACTCCCTGATCCGTGCCAGCGCCTCGCACTCCGAGTTTTGGTCAAGAGAGTTTGAGAAGCCAGTAATGCTTTACGTGATGAACTCCTCGAAGTCGGTGCCAGCCAGGCCACCAGGGCCAAGCGCCTCAGAGGAGCAGAGTTGGATGAAGCCTCAACCAAAGAAGAAAGCCAATGGAGCCTCAGCCTTTCATCCCCAGCGGAAAGATGGCCGCTACTTCAGGAGCAAAGCTGGAATCAACATTTGCTACGCCAGGGCGGCTGATGGACGTTCCAATGATCGATGCGACAAAGGCTTTGCTCACATTTGTGAGTGGTGCAGGGCACCGCACAAGACGATTGATTGGAGAAGAACAAAGGAAAGAGCAAGGGCAAAGGGGGGGAAACCCCCCAAGAGGCAGAAGCACATGTGACTACCGGGCCCGTCGGTGGCTCCACACGCAGCTGAGGATGACGTCCAGAAGAGGTTGACTTTGTTACGGGAGCGGCTGAAACAGAGGGCAAGCAATGCAGAATTTGTTGCAAACAAGCGTGCGAAAACTTCACCTCCTGAGGAGACTGAGGAGTGCACAGTTTCACAAGATCGTTGGTTTATGGAACTCTTCGCTGGAGAAGCCGGGCTTACTCAGGCAGTCAGTCGACTGAACATACCTGTGTTTGAGCCTGGTGAGATCAGAGTTGGGGGCCGTATTGCAGTGGGTACAGACCTTTTGTGCAGTTCAACATTCAAGCAAGCGGCTCAAGTCGGCAATCAAGATGAAGAAAGTCAGATGGTTGCATACAGCTCCTCCCTGCAAGACGTTCTCTCGTGCAAGGAGAAGGGACAAGTTTGCTAAAGCCAGACAGCTCCGATCAGTGCAGCGCCCTCTTGCAATGGAAGGTGGGCGGTTGGTTCTCGATGGAAAACCCAGAGAATTCCTACATATGGATGTATGGACCAGTGAAGCGCTTGCTACAGCTGGAGGGCGTGAGACTCTTCAAAGGTGATCAATGCGCCTACATGGGTGAGTTTGTCGAACCCACAGGATGGCTTAGCAACGCTGACTTCCTGAAGATGGTTGAAAAGAGGTGCCCGGGCAGGCCCTTGCACTACCATGAACCACTGGTGGGCTTCACGTTGGACTTCCATGGCAACAAGGTCTTCAAGACTTCGCTTGCGGCCGAGTACCCTCAAGTTCTCGAAGAAGGCCCAGATTGAAAGAGAGAATGAGTTGTGCATTGGAGGCCTTCGCAACCCATGGCACTCAATCCAAGAACTGCCCAAGTGGAAGCAAGTTGGAAGCATTGGTTGGAGAGTGTTACAAGCGTGTTTGGGACAGCTTGCAGAACTCAGCAATCCCACAGCGTGGGTGGGCAGTGATCATGAAGGTCAGCCGGAGCATGAGTTGAGCTGGTTGAGAGTGAAGGTGACCAGTGTCTTTGTCTGTGAGACCTATCAGCATGGGCTCTGGGGAACATTACTGGAGAAACTAGTTCACATGAGTGGCGACCCAGACATCGACACGGCGATCTGGCCAAGCAGAGGGACACCCTGGGAAAAGTTAATGAAATCCCGGAGGGCGGAGTCTTTCCAAAGGTGGAAGAGGACAACACTTGGCAGGAAGGTGACAAGCTGGATTCGTTGGCAGAGCTTGAAGGGGCCCTGAACAACTACAAGTCGTATGAAGAAGAAAGAGAAGCAGCGGACGCCTTGTTCCAGAAGGAGGTCGATAAGGGCTTCGTGCATTGGGCCAAAGACAAAGCAGAGCTTGAATCCAGACATGGCCCGTTGGTGCCTTCAGCCATTGGTTACATTGCCAAGGTCCGACTGGACGGAACAGTGAAAGGTCGACTGGTGCATGATCTGAGACGAAGTCAGGTCAACATTGGTGCTGCCTAGACTGAACGATGCTATGGAGGATGCCCTACATCTCTTGGAGACGAGGACGCCCAATGAAAGGGTTCTCAGACGCATTCAAGCACTTGACTGTCAGGGGGAACGAATACAGGTATCTTTCTGGCAGCTTTGGGCGGCTACTTCGTCTACGGAACAGTGTTGTTCGGGGTCAAGACAGGCCCATTAGTCTGGGGAAGGATATTGCAGCATTGATTGCACGATCAACACAACATTCAAGCCGTTGTCGATTACAGATTTTTGTTGACGACCCCTTGATTGTTGCAAGAGGTACTGAGGCACAGTTGAACACTATCTTTAACATTGTGTCATTGTGTTGTTGTGCACAGTGGCTTGCATTGGGTTTGAAGGTAGCGTGGTCAAAGGGAGCCCTTGGGCCTGAAGCTGAGTGGATAGGAGCCAAACTGGTCATCAACGACTGCAAAGGCTACGTGAGGGTCATGGTGACTGCATCGAAGCTTGAGGAGTGGAGAGTGCTGCCTTGAGGAGTGGAGAGTGCTTCTCGAGCGGTTGGACACAAAGCCCTTGGTGGGGCGAAAACCTTTGCAACAGTTCACTGGCAAGATGTCAGGCTGCAGGATTCATCCCACAACTCAAACCCTTCGTCCGAACCATAAGAATCCTTTAAGATAAAATCACTTGAAAATGATAAGAATTGGTTTTATTGTTTTTTTTTAGAGAATATGTTTTGATAAAAACAGTCATCAAATAATAAGACTTTCGTTTCCAAAATTACAAAATTCCATTTCCCAAAAAATAGGACAAATTTTATTATTGGAAACAAACGAATCTTGAGAGTGTATATAAGTTGTTGGTGGTGGTGGTGGTGGTGGTGCAGGTCGTGGTGGTGCAGGTCGTGGTGGTGGTGGTGTTGGATAGTTACTGAGTGTTCTGAGAGTTACTGAGAGTGGCGAAGGTGGTGGTGGTGGTGGTGCACCGGTGGTGGTGGTGTTGGAGGGTTGTGAGTGTTCTGAGAGTTACTGAGAGTGGTTCAGGGTTCAATGATGCATGTGTACAGGTGCCTTATTGTGATCTGTGGTGCTGCCAATCCAATATTGAACGCAGCCAATCCAGTTTGAGTGTTTTCATTCAGCTGAACACAATCGAACGATACCAAAGCTGCAGGGGAAGCAAAAGGGACCAACTTCATGGAATGGACGCTGTGTTTCCGGGCACTGTGGTGTGGTGAAATGAGTGATGGCGTACGACAGCTGTTTGTTCTGTAGCTGTGCCAATCTGTTTGTAGTTTGTAAATTGAACAGAACAGCATCGCAGAATGTTGCGCAAAAGAACGTGCAGGGTTCATTTGCACATATGATTTTGCGCTTTGCTTTGAAAGAATTTTGAGAGCTTTGCTTTGAGAGTTTTGAGAGCTTTGCTTTGAGAGAGTTTTGCGAGCTTTGCTTTGAGAGAGTTTTGAGAGAATTTGTTTGGAGAGTTTGGAGAGCTTCCACAGAGTCGGCAGGCTTGATGTTCAGTAGGTTTGATTGACCCACACGCAGCAACTAGGGCTTCAAACTCGCAATTTTGTTCGTCGCAGTATCTCGGCCACAATGGCCCAACAGTGGTTGATTGAAAGCGTTGAGAGGTTTAGAGAGACCAAAGCACTACATAATCCAAAGATTTCAAGAACCAGAAACCCTTGAACGCGTTGAGCACCACCTTTTGATTTAGACAGACGCGAAGAGAACGTCTCCGTATTCCATGACTTTGAAAACCAAGCGCTCACGGTTGTCAGCTGATGGAATGTTTCCATGGTCAACCTTCAAGAAGCATTAGAAAAGGGCATGGCAGAGACAGGACGGAACCTACACCACATGGTTCAGCTGGCCAGAGAAGGGCAATGCAACTGGACCAGCGTTGGGAATACTTTCCAAGTACACTGCTGTGTTCCAGGAATTGCTGATCCTGTGCCCTAACACTGCGGTAAGCAAGACCAAGATTGCGCAGGCAATCTATCAGTGCCATATAGATGGCGGTGAGGTGAGCAAGTTAGCCACCTTCAGCAAGGATGATGCTGACAAGGTTGGCGAGGTGATTCGGATTACCCAGAGCAAACTTGGCAAATGCAGCGCTGATGAGAAACAGCCACCAACTAAGATCGAGTGTTCTTCAGAGTTACGAGGGTTTTGACACCGAGTTTCTTGAGAGTTTAGTTTTTGGTTGTTTTGAGAGTCTTCGAGGTCTCTTTGTGAGGAGAATTTGGAAACTAAGGTTCCAACGTACTTGCAGCATGGCCACTCAGCACGAAATCCAGATGCTCACATCTTTGCTGGGAAGTGTTCATTACAATGACAGCCAGGCCTTTCCTTTGCATGTGACCCCCACCTGCGCTCCTTAGTTTTGTGCCCTGTATGCACCATGAATAGCGTGCCATTTGGGCATGGAGGATGATGTTTGGAAGTCGCCTTATGATGATCTTCCGACTTCAGCGCACTCGCCACATCCACTGCCTTTTGATTGATATTATCGGCGCAGAAGTTCTGAGGGTTTTTGAAATGAAAGTTTGAGGACGCTGAAAAACGTGAGGCAAGAAGTTCCAAAGATCCTGAAGTGTTACCTCTTGCGGTTGCTTTGTTGCATATTTGCATAATGTTGAGTTATTGTGACCCGAGATCTCGTAGATGAGTTATTGCAACCCGAGATTGTTGAGTTATTGTGACCCAATTTGTCACCAAGCCAGGAACCTGATGAGTCGGGGTTGAGGAAGGAAGGAGAATCCATATCCGCAGAAGATCAGAAACTGTTTACACGAGGTGCTTAAGTACCGAGTGGAGAGTTTTGCGAGTTTTGAGATTGAGAGTTATTTGAGGGGCTGAGCTGGCTCATGAAAAGGATGAGGAAGTGCGAAGGTAAGTGGGCCTTAAGGTTCAGTCAGCTTCAGTTCTGAGAGGTACTTGGCAAGAAGAAAGAAGATAATTTTGTCGTGGAGGCAGCCGAATACGTACGTATGCTTATATAGGTTAAACACTAACATTCTTGCAAGTGCAAGCTTTAAGGTATCCAGCAGCAGCCAAGAACAGGACGAGGAGGCATCTCCGTGCAAGCAAGTGCAAAAACGCCCGGCAGCTCGCACCAGCACCAAACGCCCGGCAGCTCGCACCAGCACCGACCCGGACAAGGAACCTCCGCGTAAACGCCCGGCAACTGCTCGCAAAAGAGCAAAGAATCCTCAGAAGAATTGGAAGAAGATGTTTTTAAATCTTACGGGGAAAGCGGCGCTTCGCAACAACTTTAGCCATGGTCGTCAGATCATGCAGTTTGGCCAAAGGGCATGAGCAAGGAGCTGGCGTATGGCATCTTGGACGAATGCATCGGACACCTGAAGACAGGGACACTGACTGAAGAGCAGGCCAAGGAGTGGTGCGAGAACAAGTTGAAAGATGTTGACTAGCCTTTTGGTGGAAGCAAAAATTACCCGCTGACCGCTCTTGACGGAGTCTTTGAGTTCACTGACAGCTCGAATCCGCTGAGAGTTCTGGAGGGTTATGAGTTTTGAGAGTTTCTTGAGAGTTTCTGAGACCCTGAGTTTGCGAGGTTTGCGCACCAATTGAGGTTTGTGCAAAATCGTGATATGCTTATCGATCTCTAAATCTATATCTATAGCTTTTGGCGCAAAAACGCTTTCTTTGACAGTTTTCCCGAAGAACTCGATCGCTGTGAGAGTTGCCCGTGCCATGTCCTCCAGCAGCGACAATTCGGAAACACCGTCAGAGTATGAACAGAGGATGTCATCCATGCCGATGGGCTGTATGATGCTCCGGCTCGGTGGTGACGGTTCTATGCAAGTGGATCCAGTGCCGGGCTACGCTCCCGACATGGAGACAGGTGGTATGATGTTGGCTGCGGTCATGCAGCTTTTGGCAAGAAAGGATGCAGAGCGCAAGGCGAGTTAATTCTTAGAGTTAGTTTTGCATATTGTTGATTTGGCATTTCTGAGAGCTTCTGAGAGAGCAAGGCGGCAAACCAGGAGGATGGCCAAGGCAATGATGTCCAGGATGCATCGTCCAGCCACGCCAATGCTGCCAATAGTGCGGCCGACGCTTCCAGTTCTGCCAATGCTGTCATTGAGCCAGCTGCGAATGAGCCAGCCTCAAAGACCAAGAAGAAGAAAAACAAAAAGAACAAGGCCAAGGGCAAGGCAAGACCTTCAAAGAGCAACTGAGTGAGAGCTCTCGGAGAACCTCCTTTGTTAGGAGCTTGAAAATTCTGTCAGTTTTTGAAGCGGTTTTTGAAGCGAAAAATGGATGCGCTAATCGAGCTTGGAGTATGTTTGTTTTTTTGATCTCTTCGTATTTTGAGAGCTTTGAGTTTTGAGAGAATTTGCTTGGAGAGTTTTCTATAGAGCTTTGAGAGAGTTTTGAGAGTTTTACTTAGAGAAGACAGGTGTGCCGTGACCGACCATTATATGTTCATCCGTCACAACCGTTATTGTATTTGGCCCAAGAAGCAGGACGACGAAAGCTCATGTGTTTCATTTGAAGCGTTCACAATCTCGGGAGTAGTTGTAATATCTGAGTCTCAGTGCGAGCTATTGCGCATTTCACAACTTCACACGTATATCTGTATATATACTTGCCACTCTCGGGAATAACATTTGAAGTGTTCACAATATCTGAGTCTCAGTGCGACCCATTGGGCATTTCACAATTTCACATGTATATCTGTATATATACCTCCCTGCAAATCCCTGCGACACATATTGCGCATATGTCACAATTGTACATATGTGACAGTGCGACACATATTGCGCATATGTCACATACATATCTCCTATTTGAGAGATCCGTGTAAGAGCCATGGTGTTGTGGTACTTCACCAACGTACCATTCCACTTCACAGAACTAGCTTTGCAAAGGTGGGAGCTTTGAGAGTTTTGATGAGAGGTTTGTGTTTGCTTGAGAGCTTTAATGAGAGCTGCTACAGGTTGCTTGGTGTCGCATTTGTCAGATGCCATCGCTGCGCCCTTGGATGTGAGAGTTGCGAGAGTTTTGAGAGGTGTTCATTTTGACAGTTGTGCTAGTTGTGAGAGTTGAGAGTTCTGATATGTCAATTGCAGCAGTTCTGGTGATAGAGTCTGGTATGCCATTTCGTTGATAGATTCTGGTGATAGAGTCTGGTGAAAGGCCGACATGCTGCGTGCGCCTTGCGCGGAGAGATGGCGATATCAGTGGAACTTGGTGGCCGGGACCCTTCTGAGGTGGTGCAGCTGCTTGAGCCGCAGGCCCCCGGAGTGCGGTATCGTCCGCACAATGCCGGTGGAGGGCCTCCGTCGCAAGCAGCTGCACCGCCTCCTGCTGCGCCAAAGGCACCACCAGGCCTGTTCGAGACTTGTGCATGAGAGTTATGAGAGACTTGAGACTTTTGACAGAGTTGTGCATGAGAGTTTTGGGATACTTTTGAGGCCGTCCAAGCACTCGATTCCGAGACGCAGATCAAGCGTTTTCAGGTGGAGGGCTGTGGGCTGTGGGAGTATGTGTGTCAGGAGGGGTTGAATTTGTTGTTAGGTCATGGACCTGCGGATCCAGGAGATTTTTTTCTTTAATTGATATTTGTTGAGAGAGTGTGAGTTGAGGATCCATTCCGCCTGTTTCAAAAAATGTTCAGAGTCGAGGTTCCATGGCTATATACTGCTTTGAGAGTTTTCGAGAGTCCTGAGATTGGAGGGAATGGTTTGGACGGTATGAGAGTTTTTGAGAGTGCTGGGGAGTTGCGAGCGTTCGCCTCCTGAATGGGTCGGAGAACCTCAATTCCAACTCAAGTTGAACTCCCTCGATCTCCAGTTTGGCGTCCTATAGGTCAAGCAATCTGATGTTTCGATTCTTTGGCCTCACGAGATTTTCGCAAGCAACACTATACATGCGATATAGAGACGCATGGGCCAACTACATAAATCCGGATGCGGCTGCTGCATTTTGGATCCTGGGAGCTAGGCGATTCTAGGGATGTTTGGAGGGTATGACAGTTTATCAGAGTTCTGGAGAGTTGCGAGTGTTCGCCCCCTGATCGAGCATGTACAGGCGTCAGGTTGGCACCACCTGGGGCAGGCCCGAAATGTTATTCAGGCGTTGAGAGAGTTTTGATGAGAGATTGTTAGTTCTTTGTAGTTCAGGAGTTCCACAAATTTTCAGGAGCACGTCCACGACCCAGCTCTACTCAGCCGAACTTAGCAGGAGCAGTGGGTACGGCTGCTTCAGAAGAAGGTGTAGTGTTTGAAGGTGTTTTGTTTGAAATTTGTTTCTTTTTCGTTTGACATAAATCGAGGAGCTGTCACGGAGTCGCCATCACTAACCTCCTCAAGCCATCGAGGAACGTGAAACGTGAAACGAGTCTTGACATTTTTGAGGGCATGAAATGAGTCTTGAGAGTTTTGGAGAGTTTTGGGAAGTGCGATAGTTGTGGGGCTGAGGCCCAAAGGCGGCGCGAGGACATCCAGAATAATTTTCATTGATACTAGTTCACGGCAAAGAAAATGTTGGGATGTGAGAGTACGCTGAACTGTAGGATCCCTGGCCGAACGTGATGCTCGTCGTAAACGCCGCCCTCCAGAGCCTGCAGGACTTGAAAGGGTCTGAGAGTTTTGAGAGTTCTGAGAGTTGTTTTCTCTTCAGACTTTGTTCGGACTTCAGAGTGGCCAGGCCCACCCCCACATAAGAAGCCAAAAGGCCACGATGAAGGGACTGAGGGTTTGGAGAGTTACAGCGTTGTGAGATTTGGGATTGGATGTTTGCCTACGCAAACTTTTCTTCTGACTTTCTTCAGACTTCAGAGTGGGCAGGCACATCAACCCAAAAGCAATCCGGCGACGAAGGACCAATTGCGTTGAAAGGGACTGAGGGTTTGGAGAGTTGCAGCGTTCTGGGAGTTCTGAGAGTTGTTTGCCTACGCAAACTTTTCTTCAGTTGAGAGCAGACTTCAGAATGGCCAGGAAAGCCAGGATTCGCGCAGCCTGTGCCAGGATTGATCACTTTTCACTTTTCAGGAGCAATTGCGCGGTTCTCAACTGTCAGAGTTGCAGGATCCATGGGGGACATGGAAGAGCCAAATCCAGAAGGACATCCGCTGTCCAAGAGTTGCGGAGAGTTTTGAGAGTTTGGAGTTTTGAGAGTTTTTTCATGATCATATTTATATGCATATATATGTTCCTGCAAGGCGAGATCCTGGATGCGTGGAGCTTCCTTTCCAGCCCGCCTTACAGGAGATACATTGGAGGCATTGAGATATCAAGACTAGTGAAACGACGCCAGTTCTTGAATGTGTCCTGAAAATGGCGTGATGCTGGTGTGATTCAGATCCAAAGCGGGCTAAGCAACAGGGTGGAGAGCTTGGTGTTTGAAAAGTTCAGAGTGTATAGAGAGTTTTGAGAGCTGAACTACCCGGCATACTGACAATCTACTTTGAATGTGTTACTAAGACGATAAGAAGGATGCTGTGGGACCTGATGAAGCTCCAGGCCTGTCTAAATCAAGAACAAAAACAAAGCTAAGAGTTTTGAGAGTGTTGTTGAGAGTTTTGAGAGTTGAGAGTAACAATTTCAGTTAAAACAAAAGTTTTGAGAGTGTTGTCCACGAAGGTGATGGACCAATGAAGCAGGAAGCGAAGGAGGAAGCGAAGCAGGAGGAAAGCAGTGGACTCAGAGTACATAGAGAGTTTTGAGAGCTTTGAGAGTTTTCCAACGAGCGCATGTTTGAGAGTTTTTGAGAGTTGAATCAGAACGATGTTTGTTATGTTGAGTTTCTTAGAGTTCTGGATGTTTTTTGAAAGTGGTATGATGCTGGGGCTACAGGGCACGAAGGTGGTGGAGCATCTACAGGGCACGAAGGTGGTGGAGCATCGATCCCAGAAGGCAGTGGACTCAGAGTACATAGTGCATAGAGAGTTTTGAGAGCTTTGAGGAGTTTTCCAACGAGCGCATGTTTGAGAGTGTTGAGAGTTGAACGATGTCTGTTCTGTTGAGTTTCTTAGAGTTCTTGAATAATTTTTGAAAGTGGTATGATGCTGGCACAGCAGGCAACACTGCAGACCTTCCTGATCACCAGGATCTCGACTGACGCACGCCCCTTTAGCTCACCAGTCCTTCTACTCTATGCTTCCATGTTACCTTTCTCTAACAACACTGCAATGGAGTTGTCACAAAGTTTTCGGATGTGAAGCCTGGAGGAGAATAGCGACGACTGCATATATTGCCGCACACTTGGCATTGGAAATCAAGTTTTGAGAGGTATGAGAGTTCAGATTTTGCGTTGTGAGAAGAGTTTCGAAAGTTTGGAGGTTCAGACTTTGGAGAGTCTTTTTCGTTTGAAGGTCTGAGAGTTTTGAGTGTTGAGAATAGATGGTTAGGGGTTGAGACTGGAGGTTTCAAAGAGTTTTGGTGTGAACTTTGAGGTGACTACTTCTGAGTAGAGTATAGAGCTCGTGGAAACCTGCTGCACGCATTGTGAAAACAAGAGTTGCGCCTGTGTAATGTTGTGAGAGTTCAGATTTTGCGTTGAGAAGATTTTCGGAAGTTTGGAGGTTGAGGGTTTGGAGAGCCTTTTTCGTTTGAAGGTCTGAGAGCTTTGAGTGTTGAGAATAGAGTGTTAGGGGTTGAGACTGGAGGTTTCTAAGAGTTTTGAGAGGAACTTGCCGAGCAAAACTTCATTGTGAAAAGTTCAATGCATTGAACTTTCATAACAAAACTCCAATGTAAAAGTTCAATGCATTGACCTTTTGATACGAAACTTCAATGCATTGAACTTTACATTGAAGTTTTGATATGAAACTTCAATGCATTGAACTTTTGCATTGAAGTTTTGATGTGAAACTTCAACGCATTGAACTTTTCACTTTGAAGTTTTGTTATGAAACTTCAATGCATTGAACTTTTGACATTGAAGTTTTGATTTGTTTCTGTTTTCTTCACACTGGTTTAGCATTGAACTTAAAGAAGGATATGCAGCGTTTAGTTCAATAAAGAACTACACAAAGAAATTAAGAGGAACCCACCCTAAACCCTAAACTCAAGGAACCCACCCTAAACCCTAAACTTTAGATAACAAATGGGCAGCATTTAGTTACATAAAGAATTGAAGAGGAACCCACCCTAAACCCTAAACTCAAGGAACCCACCCTAAACCCAAAACTTTAGATAAGAACAGGCAGCGTTTAGTTACAAAAAGAATTACATAAATAAATTAAGAGGAACCCACCCTAAACCCTAAACTTTAAATAACATAATGGGCAGCATTTAGTTACATAAAGAGTTGACTAGGAACCCACCCTAAACCCTAAACTCAAGGAACCAACCCTAAACCCAAAACTTTAGATAAAAACGGGCAGCGTTTAGTTACATAAAGAATTACATAAATAAATTAAGAGGAACTCACCCTAAACCCTAAACGTTAGATAACAAAATGGGCAGCGTTTAGTTACATAAAGAGTTGAAGAGGAACCCACCCTAAACCCTAAGCTCAAGGAACCCACCCTAAACCCTAAACTTTAGATAAAAAATGAGCAGCATTTAGTTACATAAAGAGTTGAAGAGGAACCCACCCTAAACCCTAAACTCAAGGAACCCGCCCTGCCAGGTGCGAGACAAACGCGAGACAAGGCGAGACAACACGCGACTATCCCGCCAGAGACGTTTTGCGGCTGCCGGATGATTACGCTCATTGGCGCGAGACAAACGCGAGATATGCGAGACAATGCCGAGTCTTTGCCCCGCCCTCCGGCGCGAGACAAATGCGAGACATGCGTCTGATGTCCCCAATCGCCTATAGCGGACCCAACAGCCCCATCGCAGGAAGTCTGCCAATAGTGAGTAGTCTTGTAAGCCCGCCCTCTCCGCCATCCTCAACTTTTTGAGCCGAAAAATCCTGCGGGTGCGCGGATGTCTTCTAAAAACAAAGCGTTCTTAACTAGATTCTAAGTACGCTAAGTCTGTTCTGTCTACTTAACGTCCTACTTATAGACATACTTATATTTTACTTATAAGTGCAATGCATGTACTCTAACTCCAGAACAAGTCTGTTTTAAGTGCGATAACTTTTTATGTACTTATCATACTTACGTCCATACTTATCATACTTTAACTATACATTATCTATACATATCCTCGTTATAACTATACTTATAAGTACAACGCCTTCTCAGTATAACAGTAAAAATGACAGAAACGCACAGAGGTCGTTGTTAGTTCCAGGTGCTGTTGCTTGCAGCGGACATTTTTCAGACATCGTTAATCCAAAGGTCCCCACTGAGACGCGCGCCGTGATCGTTGAATTTCTTGTTGGTCGTGCCAACAGACCAAGATGGTCGCTCGTTCTTGCGCAGCAAGCCACTTGAAAACGATCGATCAAGCACAAGAAGGACATTTTCCCCTTTCAGACATGAGAATAACAGATAAATAGTTTATATATATATAATAGAATTTGAATATAATAGACTACAAGTCGCAGACCCAACACCTTCGACCGTTTTGCACCCACGGAAGCGGTCCATTCTGGGCGACTGCGGAAGATCGAAGCATTGTGCATAGATATAGGTGGCCTCCAAGTGCCGAGACCTCGACGTTGAACGAAGACCGATTGAACGAAGACCAAGACTAACTGTGTTGCGACTAATGCTGGGGCTTGTTTTTTTGCCAAACGATTCCCCCTATGTCCCGCCAAACAATTGGAAATCAGCAGGAAACCTCAAGGAAAAAATACATGTTTCTGGTTTCTTCCAAACACATGTCGTCAGCCGAGTGCGGAACTGTTTGAACCCATCTCACCACTGCCAATTGCTGCCTTCTTCAATAAAGAACATGTTTTTTGTCTATATAGTTTAATGGTGGATTTTCTCCTCATTTGTTGGGTTGGGTGTGGGTCCCACCGGCTTGTCACACTGATCTCAGGGGATCACAGTCGAACATCTGGCACTGGATGGCAGGTAGAAACCACAGAGTAGGGTGCTCCGCCCGTGCTGGGTTAGCCAGACACCTTGAGACGTGAGTGCACAATATAGACCAGGATGGCCCCAATTTCGGTGGACAAAAACATTTAAGCAACTACTACTCCAGTCTGTTCTATTTTCCCTGTATATACTTCTGAGTTTCTCATTTGTGGAAGAGAGCCCACAAGTGAATCAGCAGTCAGCAGGATGTGTGTTGCAAATATTCAACACACTGACCCGCTATACACTGACCCGCTATAGTTGGGACATACAAGGTTTAGTTCTTTCGCAACGGACTCTTCGAACAATACCAATCGGCAAATCAAGTGAATTCAGATACCACCCACCTGCTTTGTACACGAAGAACACCAGTGAGCTGCAAACATCAATATAAAGTTTGTTAAACCTTGGAATCTAATAGCGTCCTTGCTACTAGTAGCTTCTTGTTCCTAGTAGGGATCGCCTCCAACCTACTTGCAATGGCCTCCACCTAATAGCGTCCTTGCTACTAGTAAGCAAATATATCGTTTCGACCCTGTCAGTTTCGCCCTTTCAGCCCCACAGCTGGGTCTATCTCACCCTTCTTTGTGGCTGATTTTTCGGCGATGGATTCTGCGATATATGACGTGGGCTGTACTGAAAAGGGAGATAGCTCGCTTCAAAAACGTGTCCGGAAGCTGAAGCTGGGTCGCAAAGGGTTTCTCCGGCCAAGGGTTCTTTCTCTTTCAGAAACTGAGATGTTCTTTTCGGGATTCTTGAGCCACAGCCAAATCAGCAGGTTTGAGTCGTGGGTGATGAAAAGCCGCTGAAAGTTCCATTGGCGAACGATGCCACAAAGTTTGTTGACGATACATGACACAGGTGCTCAGCCTTCTGGCAGCTTCCAGCCCGCATACTATGTGATCACCACCTTCGCGTCATCACGGCGTAAGATTTTGTCACCTCCCCGTGCAAAATCGATGTGAGAAGACTTGTTTTTCTCTTTTTGGAGGGATCTGGGATGATAATCAGTAAACTGGGTGGCTGCTTGGGAATGGATGTATGATGATGTACGTGTACAACACTTGAGTAAAGTCAAGACTGCTTGGATAGTGGAAAGCACCTATCAGATAGATCAGGATTCATCATCATCAGCAGTTGGACCTTTTCCGCCTGAGGTTGGACCCGTAAACAAACCAGGTCCACCTTAGCTTTGTGTCCGCTGCGCATCGGCCCAAAGCTCTAAGCAACTTGGCCAAATGTCTGGGAACGATGTTATGCATGAGACAGACAAAATCATGTCATGCAATCTCGATAGACTACACTGACTAGACAAAAACAATTACTAGCTATAGCACGTTGTTTCATTGCTGAGTGGACCACGATTGAAGGTTTTGAAGGAAGAACTCCTGCACCATCAGTGCTTCAATGGAAAGAACCCCCCACACACAATAAAAAGGAAATCGTCACGGTGCAGATCAGAGCTCCTATTAGCGGTTCGTTTTTCTTCCAGGAGAAGAACACATCATCCCGAAAAAGCCAGGGGATCGGTCATTGCCAGATGCGGTCCCAGGTGCGTCGTGCCGTCGATCGGCGAAGGAGGTAGGTCACATAGCTGGTGAATATTCTGACGCCTTTGAAAACCAATCCAGTCGCAGGGTTGCTGTTTCCTGCAGTTTCTGGCGTTTCTGCGCAAGTTCAGGATATTGGACCGCTTGTCCCATGTAAGTCATGTAAGCTACCGAGACGAACGTCCTCCGGTCCACGTCCTCTTCTGGGGTATCTCTCCACACCAGGCACACCATGCGCAGCGGTGTGCGGAGACCCAGGGGGTGTGTGCAGGGGGTCCGTGTGGGCGTTCTCGACCCAAGACGGCCCGATCCAAATCCCCCAAAAATGGAGTTGGGATGAGTTGGGTGGTGTTTCCGTGAAACCGAATGCAGTTATTGATTGATTTCGGGCCCCACAAGACTGACCATGAGGACAGTCCAACGAAGACTGACCATGAGGACAGGATCCACTTTTGGGTAGAGTGTACAAAAGCGACTCCAGCGACGGCAGCCACGGCACTTTCACTTAGGCCCAAAAATTGTGCCTCTTGTCAAGATTCTTACTTGTAGTTCTTAGTGTTGGTCAACGCTGAAAGGGCGGTTTCCAGGATTCAAGACAACAATACGCACACCACGTTTGGTCTGCTGTCGTCGGATTTGAAAGAAAGACCCGTGGACATCGTGGACAGGGGTGTTCCCGTCACCCTGACATTCGACCAGTGCCTTTCTACCGCCTGCTTACGACAATTCAATCCTGGCTGTGCCGTAGCGCCGGTGTGGAAGCAGTGCTGAGGTGAGAGGTGGCTGGAGGCTTTGGAACACTCCCAGTTGCTCTTGCGCGTGAGGCCCTGCGAGAAGCCTTCGCCCTTGGCCGCTTTTCTACATCGGATACTGGAGTGGCCAGAGCAAAACACCAGCCCAAGTGGTTCGAGATTCTTTTTATGCATTTTGGGAGGTGAGTGTTTTGAAGGTCGTGACCTGGAAATGGACCTGAAACTGGTGTGCGACCTCCCCTTTCTTTGCTCGAATGCTTAACGCTGCTGGATTGATTGTCTAGGATCGGCAGTTGGTGTATCTGAACAGAGGTATTTTTCTACCTTGTATCAGAAACCTTCGCGCGCCGTCGATTTCAACGCAACGCACCGTGCTAGGTTGACGACGCGAATCACATTCCATATCCCACCTCACAAAAACAAACAAAGCTCAAGCATGTTTGACTAAATTTGCTTGTATAGCCCACAATGCCATCACGGCCAGCATCTCCACATATCTCCACCTAGGTGGTGGTCAATGAAAAGGATGCGCGGGTAGAGGCCAGCTTTCTTTTGTCTCACGCAAAAGTTGCCTGTAGGAGCCTGGGAGGGCCAAAGCCTGTGAATCGGAGACGATAACAAACATCAATTCATATTGTTTTCATGCTGTTAGAATGTTTGCTGGTTATCAGAGGTTTTGGTCTTAGTCATCAAATGTAACATTGAACTGAAAGACTTGACTTAGTCTTTTCTGTTTGGGTCTTACGATGGAAAGGTGGTATATTGGATGTTCTTTGCTTATGGCCGAAGCCAAGAAGATGCCTTAGAGCCGGTGCTCATAGTTGATGAACACACTTCTGCACCGCTGAGAGAAATTGATATCTAGTGGAAACCTGGTCTATAGGAAAGTATCTGAGTCAAACTAGGTGAATAGACTTAGACTATCTTAGACTAATATGTTCATCTGAATCTGTTTGTGTCTTATTCTCATCATGATTCAACTTATTATTGCTTCGATTCTCCTGCTCATGCATGAGTTTCCCCTCCTGTGTTCCCCCCTTTTGTTGGAAATGGACGTTTTTCCAGGTCGGAGAAGCCGATGGTCGCCCTCCGAGCACTCCAACGCTGCAGTTCGACCAAGTGTTTTGGGATGACCAACAGGCAACGTTACCCGGTGCGTGTTGCAGCGTTGCACAGCCGTGCACTTGCAACGGGCGTGGCTGGAAGGGGGACCTCGGCTTTACTTTGTAGCGCCAGGCTGTTACTGTTGGTGGTAGATCGAGTGTGGAAGTTCCTTTTACCAATTTTAAGTACCGGCTCATCTACGAGCGTGTGCAAAAGGAGTTTCGGACGTTGGAATGCCGGTGAAAACATAGGCCTGATCAGGCCGCCTCTCAAGAACATGGCCTGCAGAAGTACTAGGGACCCCAGTTTTGAGATGTTTTGGGTCATGATCTATTTAACTAAAAGGGACCTGCTGATGAGGACGCATTTCGCTTCATCGGTTCATCCATTGCCAT
>CAXIVM010002022.1:0-20820 GCA_964035705.1 Porites rus | reverse complement strand
AAATTCCAGATCTAAAGATCAGGAAGGCTGGCATTGAGCACCGTGGCATTGGTGATCCCGATGCAGTGGCGCTCCTCCTCGAGAAGGTTCCCATTGCAAAGAACAGGGAACCAGGCTTCTCTTCAGAGAAGGAAGGTGCACCATCCAGTGCCGCGGAAAAGCCCGCGCCGCCAAAGTTTCGGTATACTTCCAAGGGTTATGATCCATTTTGGAAAGGACACAAGTTGAAACCATCTGAGCCCTCACATGATTTAAAGGGTGATGATCTTGAGGAGTATACTCCTTCAGAACCACCTGAGAGGCCAGAAGGTGAACTTGTAGAAATTCCTAAAGCATCAAAAGGGCCATTAAGTGATAAACATGAACCACTTGAACCAGGTGATGGCGCTCTTGAGCCTAGGCGGATTTCAATCCCATTACCTGGTAGTGAAGTTGTTGCAATGACACCGGCATATAGGAAGATGTTGCAGAGACTGGAGGACAAGGTAGAGCTTTATAAGCTTCATGTGAAGCACTACCATATGAGTCCTACTCAGTTTCGTAGGCGTGTTTCTATGTTGAAGCTTCCTGACTCTGTTTTAGAGAAGTATGAATCAGTTGTCAGGAACTGCCGTGTTTGTAACACTTCAGTGGCACCTCCGCCACGAGCCAGAGTCTCCGGTATTAGAGCTTCATGTTTTGGTGATGTTGTTTTTGCTGATCATTGTGAGGTTGAACTTCACAAGAACAAGTATATCATTCTACTTGTTCTTGATGGTGCCACAAATCTTCTCTGGGCTACGGCACAAAAAGACCTCATAGATCAAACCACCATCCAAGCATTGAGGCAGTGGTCTGATGAGAACAATTGTGTTCCGAAGGCCATCGTAGGAGACGAAGCCTTTTTCACAGATGCTTTTGTTGAATACTACAGGTTTCATGGTATACAACAATGTCCTTGTGGGCCAAGAACTCCTTGGCCGAACCGAGCAGAGACAGCTGTACGTTTGTTAAAACGTATGTGGCATGTTATGAAAGTAGATCTGGATGACCCACGTTTTCGTGGTGTTACGGTCAGAGAAGTGGTCAAGAAAGTAGTGTGGGCAAGAAATTGTCAGTTGACTATCAGTGGATATTCACCAATAGAGATAGCAACTGGAAGACGTCCACCAGATCTTTTTGACCTTGAGACCGCAAGCCCTGAGCAATTGTCAGCTAGTGCAGCCGCACAAGATCGTACAAATCTGGAACTACAACGTGTAGCTTTGAGAGCTCATCAAGAAGCACGACAAGCTCAGGACCTTCGAGCAGATCTTGCAAGAAGGACTATGCCAAGTGACGGTCCTTATTTCCAAGGTGAGAAGGTTTTTATTTGGACTCAGGATCATCAAAGTTCAAGGATAAAGGACGTTGGGTTCGTGCCACAGTACTTGGACAAGAAGGAGCTATGGTCCAAGCCAACACTGGTAAGGCAGTGGTATGTGTGAACCAGTCGAAGGTTAGACGCGATCACGATGAGTGGCATGATGTTTCCATTCCGGCGTTAGACGATGAGAATCCGGAGAACTTACGTGAAGATCACGAACTGTATGTTGATGCCGAATTTGGAGAACAGTCCTTTTTCTTCTGTAATGATGATCATCCTGATGTTGTTGAGTTACTTCATGGAAACAGTGGATTATCTTGGTTCCTTTCAAAGAATGGTGTAAGAGTTGCATCTCCTATGGATTTCAAGGCAGGATACAACTTTTCCACTCTGAAGGGTCAAGACGGTATTTGGCAACAACTTGAGAGATTGCAGCCCCACTGTGTAGTGATCAACAACCCTTCTCCCAAACAAAACAGAGCTTCTATTTGGTTGCTATGTTGCAATGTGATTGAGTGGCAGTTGAGAAGGAAGAAACATGTGTTTGTGACTGTTCCCAAAGGAAACAAGTTTTGTTTGTTTTTGCAGAAGTTCATTTCTTCTTTGAAGAATCCGTTTTTTTAACTTTGATGTGGATATGAATTGTTTTTGCTATTGTCCGAAGGGAATGAGTTACGTGACAGTCTTCCACTCCTATGCATCCTGCCAAGGATGGAAGGGTATTGGTGACTGTTCCTTCCAAGCTAAAACAGTGCAAGCCACCAGAAGCAACCAGTACTTTAAGGATGCTGACTGGAAGAAGTTTCCATTTTCATTTTTGGTTGAGATGAATCGTTTCCTTCCTTATGGTGAGACTTCTGATACACGTCAGAGTTTCCTTATTGAAGATCTTCTGGAAAATTTTGACTCTGGAAGTTTGTGTGGAACAGCTCTTTTGTTAGAAAGAGAAGCTCATCAGTCAATTTTGTTGAATTCCGTAAGAACGGAAGAGACGACGGAAATTCCGGTTCCACTTCGACATATACTACCACAAAGGTTCACTACTACTGAACTGATCAGAACTTTGAGGCAGGTCGATGCACTACCTCAGAGATCAGAGTTTGATGTGACAACATCCTCTGATTCTCGAATTGTGTCATTGATTCCAGGCCTGAAGGAGATTAGACGAAGAACCTTGCCACAGATGTATTTTGAGAGATGTAAGGTTTATCGTGGTACTTTTGGTAGAGTGCATCCTCTCTTCAATTCTGAAGATGATGCAGTGTTGATTATGTGGAAGCCAGGAAAATACCATCAGGTTTTCTTTATGTTTGTGTCACAACTGTCTCCTCATCATGAACAGTTTTTGATAGATCATTGGAGTATGATAGTTTTCGAGGCAGAGACGACAGGCGCCGTGAAGCGAGTTGTGACTCCTGATGAAGTAGCTCTAGAGGATCCAAGGGATCAACCTCCAGACTACGGACCACCGATGGATGATGATATGGCTTATGAGCCAAATCCAGTCTCGGGGGAACAGCAGTATTTTGATCCAGATGATGAAGATATGTATCCGCCTGGTGATGGACCGGGTGGCAACCCTGATGATCACCAGGGTGGACAACCTCCAGGACCACCTCCGACAGGTCCCGTAGCTGTTCCGAATCAGTTCGGAAATCCCGATGTTCCTTTGGAGCAACTCGGATATCCATCGAGCGATCCGGAAGAGGCAATGCCGGAGATTTCAAGCGAATCCCGTCCGCCAGATGATCCGGGTCAACCGCCGATAGGTTTTCCGATCGATACGGATCCTGTTCATCCGTTCGTTCCGTCGCCCGATTCGAACCCGCCGGAGCCAGAACCATATGTTCCGGAGAATCGTGAACGTCACAGCAAGCACACGCGGAAGCTTTCTGTGGACTCAACTGATGCTTTGCCAAAAGCCAAGGTGAAGTTTCAGGTTAAACGTTCTAAGGTTCAGTTGCCGGGACATGATGAACCTATTCCGGCACCTCCGAACTCTGTTCCGAAAAGTTTCTTTCCTGGACATTCGGAGAATCCGACAGCATCAAGTTCGAATCAGCCACAAGCGGCCGACATTCCCGTGCCTCCGAGCACAGTCGAAGATGACGATAATCAGACGACTGATTCAAATGAGACAGATTCAGAACCTATTTTTGATGAAGAAGATGTGAAAGGTTTTGAGAAGGATCCAGACAAGGATCTGGACGATGAGAAAAATCTTTTTGTTAGTTTTGACGATATGGATTTTTGTGTCATAGGTCCGAACCAAGCTCCTCCGAGTTTTAACTCGTATGATCCAAAATTTCTCACAATTCTGCCAGTATCTTGCGAAGACAGCGGCTAAGAAGACGCCGAAGGCAGAGAATGTGATTACTCCGGAAGTGCTCCGGAAGTATGCGAAAGAGATCAAGCAAGCTAAACTAGAGGAGTTTCGCAGCTTTTTAGACTTTACTGCGATGAAGTATCGTGACCGAAGAAAGCACAAGATCGATAACTATGTTACCGGTCGATGGGTCCTGACCATCAAGATTGACAAAGATGGTAATTTTAAGAAGTTTAAGGCCAGATGGGTCTGTCGAGGCTTCCAAGATGCCCAGAAATAATGGGACCTTCAGACGGACTCGCCAACCGCGACCAGGTATGGTTTTCGCGTAGCATGTCAGCATGCAGCCTCTTCTTTTTGGGACCTGTTACACATCGACTTGAAAACTGCCTTTCTTCAGGGGGAACTTTACGACCTCGAGCGACGCGTTATTCACGTTCAACTTCCGACCGACATCGGATTGCCGCCGTATCTCGTCGGACTGTGCACCCGTTCGGTGTACGGATTGAGCGACGCGCCTCGTCGCTGGTGGAATCGACTCGACAAGTTTTTGCACTCACTCGGATTAGTTCCGACTCGAGCCGATCGGTGTACGTACGTCTGCTGCTACTCTGGATGCTTGAAGGTTCCTAAGGCTGTGAACTACTCGTCAGAGGAGATGCCAGCCGAACCGGAACCGGTCTCATTCTACGTAGCAGGTGCGTCGTCGAACGAATTCCACGACACAGCGGAGGAAGTTCGTAGGTCCTTTCTCTGTGAAGAACGTCTGTTTTCGGTGTGTTACGGAAATAGGTCGGAGAAGACGGTGATGCGTAAACAGCTTAAGGTAGAGGATGGAAAATGGACTCCTGTGATAGATCAGGAACTCCAGAATTTCCTTGACTCGGTAGAGCACAAGCCAGGTTGGCACCAATATGCAAATGGCCATGCTCAAGTTGCGTATCGCGCTAAAGCTCTTCACACTCCCGAACCTACGTATTCGCGATCGCGTTTTTGTTTTCGGACTTCGATAGTTAAGCGTAAGGGTGTTTGGTGGCTTCTCGAGACAAACAATGGTATTCGCAACGAGAAGAATACAGTGACGTTAGAGGAAGAAGCTGAAACGCTTGTCAGTATTTTTCTTCCTGCCGAACATACGTATACTGTGACACAAACGCCTCAGCTTACACCTGAAGTGGTGGAAGAGTTGCTTGAGCATTTTATGGACCCTGTGCATGGAAGTAATTCTAAGAATAGGTCACCAATTGGTATGTGTTGTTTACATGTTGATGATCTTTTTGTGACAGGTAATGATATCTTTTTGAAACAGTTCAAGGAGATTGTGAAGTCACAGTTTAAGATTGGACATGAGGACACTAATGACCTGATGTTTACTGGACAACGTGTTGCTTGGAAGATGCAAGAGAAGACTAAGAAGAAGGAGTATATCTCAGTAGAGCAATCCCTTTGTGTTCAAGAATTGACTGAGATTATCATTCCAAAAGGTTTGGAGGATGAGGACAAGTGTGACAAAGACATGCACACAGCCTTCAGATCCCTTCTTGGCAGCATAAACTGGTTACAATCCAGAACGCAATTCCAAGCATGCTACCAATTCTCAAGGTCAGCATCAGCATCAGCAGGACCTACAATAGGTGATTGCAAGGCCCTGAACAAGCTGTGCAAACAAATCGTGACTGACCCTATGGAGTTACGGTTTTGGCCACTTGAAGGTAGTCCACGTTTAATTGCTATGCCAGATGCCGCATTCAGGAACAACAGTGACAAATCCTCTCAACGTGCGATGGTTATTTTTATGGGTGAGCAAAGGAAGGCAAAACAGAAGAACACTAGAGGCTCACTTATTTTCTTTGAATCTTCAAAGATCAAGAGAACAACCCTGTCCACAACTGTTGCCGAGTTGTATGCATTCATGAAGTGTTATGGCACTTGCCAAATGCTTAGAGGCTTGATCAAGGACATTACAGGTGACTCTACTGACATTCACATGCGCACTGATGCTAACAATCTTGTGACTACAGCTAGTACTACTCATGTTCCTGAGCAACAGGAGACTATTCATATGATCCAAATGCTTAGGAAGGAAGCATGCTCTGGTGCAATTGCTGACTTGTCACATATACGCACTCAGTGGTGTCTTGCTGACTGTCTTACTAAGAAGTCTGCTAGTCCTCAAGCTTTGATAGATGCAGTACGCAGTGGTTGTTTAAAGGAAGTTGATGCACATCCACCTTTTAGATCTCTTATTGAACACAAGGCATATTTGCGTGGATGGCTTCCTACAGTATGCACACATGTTGACTTTTCACATGATGTGTTTTATCTTGGAGATTCTTTGCACTGAGAGTGAGAGGAGAGAATTCAATGCACGCAGTTTTGTTTTGGAGACATTTGAATCTCTTTCATGAATTTGTGCCTGCGGCTCAAATTAGCTTAGCAAGATCAGCACTTTTCTTTCGAAGACTATTGCTTTGCATTATCGACTACCTGTCATTTCTCAGACTCAGGACGCCGGCCTCTGACCGGTGGACTTTGTGTCAACAGAGATGGCCAGTCAGGGAGCGTCCAGCAGAGGTCCGCTCAATCTCCTTGAGTATGCTCAAAACTGGTCGTGCAAGGTTTTTTTGGGGAAACCTGAGAACTGGGCAAATCGTTTGAGGCGCCCACGCACGCTGGTTGAGTTCCAAAAGAACTCAGAGCAGGATGAGCTGATCATAGCTGACATTCTAGCAATGTGTTTGACACCTGGGAACCGTGATAGTTTCGATTTTCGAGTACGATGGTTCTCAGAGATTGCCAGATACGCTCTTGGCTATGTCACCCAAGAAGAAGAGGATGAATATGAGAGGAGAAGACAGTTCGTGGCAACAAGAGTCTCGTGGAGGCACAACGAATATGGAAGGATTAGCGCGGGGCTTAACTATATGCTACGACATGATCGTTCTCTCGACAGATTGATGGACAATAGGGCGATGATTGAGCTTATGCCTCTGAATTACAGAGGGAACTGCTCGTATGCCACAACCCTTCACGATTCATCCTTCTGCATTCTTTGCTATATTGCATAGCGATGAGAAGCAAAGATTTCATTTGGTGATTCGCTTGGACAAGAATGTTTGGCGCAACACAGGCAATCAATACGATATGCCCTTCTCCATGCGTTTGGGAGTGAACCAAGGGCATACAGGACTCTCATATAACATCAGTCCAGAGAAGTTGAATCATAGATTGACTTCTATTGAGGCAAGATGTTTGGGACATGTTTTTCATGTTACCAAGAAGGAGAACTGGGCCAGCATTGCAAGGTATGGTTTGATGAGAGATCCACAAAGTTGGAATAGAAGGAATAGAGGTGAAGGAAGAGATTTTGTTCATTTCATGTACAGAAATCCACAAACTTTGCCTTACATTCCTTTAGGTCCAGGTACAGTGGTTCCAAGGAACTATGGCCAGCCTTTGTATGTGAAGCTTAACGTGATTAGTTGGCTTCAAGCTGGACGTCCTCTGTATTTCAGCAACAATGGAGTGGTGCTTGCACATTGTGATGTAGAGCCCACATATTTGGACATTAGTGGAGATGAACCACAACCACAAGATGCTCCAGAGCCAGCTAAGGAGTTGAGTATCACTTTGTCCACAGAGGAGATGGTAGAGAAGGTCGACAGGGAGAAGAAGCAACAATAAACTTTGCGATCCTTGTTCAAAAGACTCTCACAGGACACGGCATTTGCATTGGAAACTATCAGAAGGATTAATGCAGATGAGCCTGGGGTGGAACAAACCAGAAGGCATATGTCTCTTTGGTTAGATGAGCTGACCTACGATGCCATTGCGAGATTTTTCAGCTCTGACAATGATCCTACACGTGAGTACAATCGTTCACGATTGAGGTCACGTCAGGTGATGCCTGAAGGCCACTATCAACCTGGATGGTCTTTAATTCCACCTAAAGAGATTGATGATCGTGATCCTTGGAGCATCTTAGGCTATAGTACTCCAACGTTGATTGTCAATGGAGATGGTGCTACCTCAAGATCTTTGTTTATGATACACCCATTAGTTCTGAGCAAGGATCAGCAAGATCTGGTG
Source organism: Porites rus (assembly GCA_964035705.1). Lineage (NCBI taxonomy): Eukaryota > Metazoa > Cnidaria > Anthozoa > Scleractinia > Poritidae > Porites > Porites rus. The sequence continues at coordinate 13,060 of CAXIVM010002022.1, read as the reverse complement.
AAGGCTGATGAGGAAGTGATTCGCTTTGACCACCTATGGAGGGACATCACTTCAAGGAGATCAACAGCAAGGACTTCTGGAGAACCTCAACAGGATGAAGAAGATGACTCTGCTCATGTTGCTGAGCGTGAGATGACATGGTTCATTCAGAATGTCAACAACCTGATTCTCAACCCATGGATGGTATATGACATTGGCATGGTATCACTCCATGATCGCCGAGGAACACGTGTACTTCAGAGCACTGGAGAAGACGTGATTCTAGTGCGGGATTGGGACAGGTTGACAAGACACCAGAGAGAATATGTTTGTAGAAGATACAAGTTGTTGCGTCCAAATATTTATGGAACAGAGGATGACCCCAAGACGTATGCACCGAGTTTTGAACCTGGAATTTGTCAGTGGATGGAGTTGGCACAAACTGGATATCAACAGTTTTTCTTCATCCGTGCTTGGGAGAATGGACGCCGCTGGGCTGAAATTCTGACAGACCATGGTATTCAATCTGCAGAACTTTCAAGTTTCTTGGATATGTGCAGAGATCCCAAATTGCTGGGTTGGAACTTTGGTATTCCAGAACCTCAGTGGGATAGTTTTGGCAACACAGTGGAGGAAGCATTTAACACTCCTTTATTTGCCAAATTGCACTATCGTTTCAAGCAGGAACAAGAGATTGGTCGTGTCATGCACCTTTTGTCTGAATTTGTTTGTGACTTTTTCATCAAGGTGCTTCCCAGGTGGGTTCTTAACCATTCGATCTTGTGGGAAGAGTTTATGATTTTGGATCCAATCACAAATCTCCCTGTTTACAAGACTTCAGAGGATGCCTTATATGCAGAAGAGGATCCAGAGAAGTATCATACACATTTTGCTGTGAACTTCAAGAAATTCCGTTTTTCTGCAAGAGTTGTGTGGTACTTGATTGACCGTGACAGGAATCATTTAGAGAGTTTTCTTCACAACTCCAACAGCAGATTTGTGCAACATGCATGCTATCAACTTCGTGAATATGTTCAAGCGCGTGTTGCAGTTTCTGATCCCTTGTATGAGATGATCAAGAAGGAAGAGTTTGAACGCCAATACAATTCCAAGTTTTTGAAGGCGATTTCTTGCTCTCGTGTTGTAGTTGAGCCTGTAAGTTCAGGGACGTTTGAGCCATCATCGAAGCTGAACTTAAAGGTACTACAAAACATCCTGAAGGGTGTCTACAAGATCCAGAAGAATGAGGAGCGTGCCAGAGAACGTGAGGAAGAAGAAGAACAGGCAGCTCAAAACATCTCAAACTTGCTGGCAGATGATATGGAGCTTGATTTTGATGATGACAACGTGCCAGTATGGAGCTCCATTGTCAACAAGTATAGAGAAGGTGATCAGGTGTTGCGGGGAGAAGCAGTGAAGATTACTCATCTTTACAAGGATAAAAAGGACAATGAGAAGGCAACTGAGTTTTTCAGTTCAGGAAGGACAGATTTTTATGAGACCTCAGATTCTCTTCCAAGAACCAAGGAAGAAGATTCTATAGAAGACTTGCTCACCAAGGATGTTGCAGAACAAGCTTTTGAGGCAGGTGAAGAAGTTCCTCCATACACAAGAGTCTCCACTATCACTGGTGGAATCTATACTGGTAGTATGGTGCTTGTGGAAGATGAAGATATGGAAGAGGAAGTCCCTGAAGAAGATCCTGCAATGGAACTCGAGAAAGATGAAGAAGTTTTTGATGAGAATGCAGGTGCTTTTCCTTCAGAGGAACTAAAGATGGAAGTGGACCAGGAGGAAGCCAAGGATGAGTCAGCACCACACTTTCTGTCAAGAGAGATAGGTGAGGACTCAGCTGCATCGCACTTACCATCAGGTGAGAAGGATGCTAACCTTGATGATACTCCAAGTCTGCCGAAATCTAAGAGAAGCCGCCTGAATAAAATTCCTGATCCTCATTTTCATGAAGAAGTTCAGGATGATGCAACTCTTGAGGAGAAGAAGAAGGCGGTGGAGAAGATAAGAGAGGTCAGAGAGGATGATGGAGAGAAGAAATTGGAGGCTCAAATCCAAGAATCTTTTCCATCTGAAGTAGTTGCTGATAAGGATCCAGTGGATGCTGACAATACTTATGAGTTGCATACCTCACCCTTGAGGTTGCTTGGAGAGCGTACAGGAGATCCAGGTATTGGCTTTTATCAACAATGCTTCAGGGAAACTCACGCGAGATTGTTGAACCATGTTTGTTTCAGAAAAGGTGAGCTTTCCCATCCTCACTATCAGTCAAGGATCAACGAGAATGACTTTGTTCGATCCATTCGAAAGGTCTGTCTAGTACCTCCACCTGATTGTTATGAGGACAGCCGCGAGCATGACCTGAAGAGATTTTTCATCAATGATGATCGCATCGTTTATTTGGATGACAAGTATCAGGTCGATCCAAGGGCCCTTGAAAGGGCAGAACAAGCTCGAGCAGAATTGGAGGTTACAAAGGAACAGTTTAGAGGAGAACTGGAACGTGTGGTCCCAAGGGACCCAGTTGGGACTATGTCGCCTTCTATGAAGAGCTGTGCCAAAGGTTCCTCAAAGGAAGAATAGAAGAACAATATGGAACTAATTTATTGGCCAGCTCGGTCCTTGACATTTTTATCCTGGAACTATGGAAACATGGTTCGTGGTCAGAAATACACCACACCAAAGTTTCTCCAAGGACTTGATCGTGCAATGAAGCCACGCAAGCAGAGTGCCATGTCACTTCAATATGAGCAATTTGAAAACAACCTTTTCTTCAACATGCTCTTCTTTTTACGCGCGCATGTCGTGATTCTCCAGGAAGCTCATCTCCTTGTTCCTGCCAAGGAATTTATTGAGCAAAAGAATTGGACAGTTTGTTTCAATGATTGGGAGAATCTTGCAGTGATGGCTAGATTGGCACCAGATGGCTATATCAAGATCATTGCTGGACATGACCAAGACCTTGGTCACTGTCAACAGCGTGATGTAACTTGGGCTATCTATGAGATTTGTTTTGGAGAAACAAGGCCTCGTCACGACTTCAAGGATGCAGACTATGAATTTGAGGACTATGGTCCTAAGGAACAGCGTGTTCCACTTACTCGAGCGAACATGCATACCATCAGAGTCTGTAATTATCATGTTGATACACATCGTGCTGTGGATGCCCACCTACTGACAGGAGAACAGACAGCATTGATGCTTTATGAATGTTTTGTATATGAGGTGGACATCATTTCTGGTGATGCAAATAGTTTGGCCTACAGAATGTCTGGGTACAAAAGGCAACCAATGGCTAACTATTATTACAGCACCATGCAGCATTGGATCCGCAGGTTTTCAGAAGCCCGTGTAAAAGCAGATCCTGGTATCAAAGCACCTATTCCCAGAACATTTCACAGTTCATCTTCACGTGTCCTCAAGCAGTGTGAAGATTACTTTGAGAAACGCTGGGAAGAATACTCCACAGAAGAGAAAGAAGTGTACCAGGGATCAAAGCTTGGCGATACATGTTTGTCTACCATTGTTGAATGGGGTCATTCAATGAGTGGAGAGGATTATTCAAATTCCACAGTGAGCACGAAGGAGTTCGTCTGTAATTTTTCAGAGAACTTTGCTTTGATTGACACGGAGGTTATGTGCTCCAAACCCTCTGACGATGACAGTCATGGTCCAATGTTTATTTCACTCAGACCAGCTTCCTTTTCATCTGGAGACAGAAGACTTTATCGCTCGGGAGAGACTCTTCGAGATGCTAACTTGCGGAGGAAGGAGAGACAGAAAGAGAATAAAAGGAAAGGAAGGCCGCCAACTTCTGATCAAGCAGCTCCATCGACTGCAGCGGCATAAAACTTAGAGCGGAAGCTTACTTTTAATGATAGCTAGGAAGTGAAGATACTTCTGATTACAGTTGATACTTTTCTTCCAAGCTTGACTTTAAGTTGCCAGGCTGAAGTTTTAATGAATCCTGGTTTGCAACAAGGAGAAACTTTTTGTCAAAGAAGATACTCCTGCATTCCAGGTTTATACGCTTTAGCATGCAGATAAATACAGTTTACTAAACGGTTATTATCTGCAGGTAGGTATGGACAGTTTTTCAGAACTGATGATAACTACCACAGCCGCTCTTTTGAAGTGACCTCTAATGGACAACCATTTATGGTTGATGATTAAGTCATTTCATAAGTTTGCATTTGTAGTGCAAGTTTTGTACATACATTTGCCGGTGTCTCCTTCCTTTTTGTTTTGATGTCAATGAGAAAGAGTCCTTTTGATGCAGTTTAATTTTGTATAAGTCCTGTGTATGGAAGCGGCCGAGACCACTTTTCGAGAAGACCATTCCTCGGACCGAGAGTTGACGCTCCTTGCATTTTGCAAGGCATCTTAATTCATTGCAGTTTGTGCGGTCTTGAATTTTTAGTTCTTCGTTACGCGAGTGTCGTTTACTGCTTTTACAGGTCTCTGTGCAAGAAAGCCGCTTTCCTTTGAATTTATAGTTTCTTTACAGCTCTGGCTATTTAAGGGCTATTGAGCGCCGGTACATGGTATCTTCGCCGGTGAACGATACAGTCTCCAGCCGAGATACATTGTCTTTGACTTTGTATTTGAGGTGAGTCAGCTATTGCTCCCTCACTGTATTTAGTATACCTAGAGATTACCTTTTCTAAAGTGTGCAATACACTGGAATTGGTAAGTACAGGGCACCGTAGTTTCCTTTTAAGCTTACTAGAGCTTGCTGGACTGTTTTAGCCTTGCGGTAGAAAAATAGTATGCGACATACGCAATAGGCAGGAGTGGACATGAATTTTGCGCCTGCTGAAATGTAGAGGCCTACTTGTACAGGTTCCACTCCAGTGGCCTATCTAGTGTGTCCATGCTTGACTGCCATAAGGCTCAAGAGGATAAGACTCTGCGTATAAAAGACACTACCGGTCTGCACCTCAACCGTGTACGCCCTAGTCACTCTTTCACCCCCCGCCCCCTCGTCGGGTGGACGACAGTCGCACGACCCCCCCCCCCCAGAGCGTGTTTCAGACGTTTCCTGCAAAGGGTCCTCAAAACCCAGAAATGGGGGGGACCTGTCTAAATGTAAGCTACATTTTTTAGACCCCCCCTCCCCCCCCAAAAAACCTTGAAAAATGTAGCTTACATTTAGACAGGTCCCCCCGGTTTTGTAGAGATTGGGGATAGTAGATCTGGATGGCCTTCTTGACGGCCGCACGGAAAAGCCCGCGACTTGGACTGCGCAACGCTTTCTTCCACGGAATCTGGGAGTGCTTCATCCTTCAGGCCCTGAGCATCGGTTATTGATTCTAATCAATAAGCTCAAAATAATTGATTTTGTAGTCTTCCAAATCAATTATTTTAATTGATTTGGAAGACTACATTTTCAATAGAAAAACATTGAAAATCAATATTTTTTGCTTTTCTATTGATTTTATCAATAACAAAATCAATAACAAAATCAATTAGACAATCAATGATTTATGTACTTTTTCATGCAATCTCTTCAAGATATGCAAGTGAAACTGATCTTTGTATTTTGTTTGTCAAAGTGCTCCACCCTTTTGCCAAGGGGTTGACACCTTTTGCCAAGGTGTTCCAACCTTTTGCCAAGGTGTTCACACCTTTTATCAGGGTGCCCACACCTTTTGCCAAGGTGTTCACACCTTTGGTCAAGGTGTCCACAAACCTTTTGTCAAGGTGTCCACACACCTTTTGCCAAAGTGTCCACACCTTTTGCCAAGGTGTCCACACCTTTTGCCAAGGTGTTCATACCTTTTGTCAAGGTGTTCACATGAAGGTGCCCACACCTTTTGCCAAGGTGTTCAACCTTTTGACAAGGTTTCCACACCTAAGGGTCACAGTCATCCTCTGGCTGATTGCCAAAGCCAGGCCTGTACCAAGTACATCTGCATGAGTTTTGTGCAAACTCTTGTGGCTTTGTTTCCAAAGCTCACACTGTGGCCAATGACAGACGTCTGTCCCACAAAGGATTCTGCTCTATAGTTGGCATGCAGCCTGATGTTCATCCATTTGCTGTTCTGAACCAAATGGAGCATGGAGTGGAACTTGAAGGTGATGTGAAAGAGCTTCCTTCCTTCTTCTGCTGCCCAGCAGTTCAACCTACTGTAGTGGTTGAGAAAGCTTGTGGAAAGCTCCTGTGCTGCTGCAAACTCTGCAGCATTGAGAAAAGCACCACAGCCATCGAAGTGCTCCACCAACTGGTTGAAGGCTTTGCAGCACTGTATCATGCTTTGGTGGACTTCAACTCTAAGATCCAGGCAATCTGCCAGAACCTGCTCCAACACTGGCAGAAACCATTTGCATTCTGCAGCCTTGCATTCCAAGACTGGGAAGGCCTTGAAAGGAGACTGAGTGTCTGTGATCATTGACAGTCTGAGGTTGGTCAGTCTGTTGGAAATTCCTCTTTCAGAATAGATGTCTCTCACTTTGGCAAATAGCACTTGGATCCTCTTGGAGGCTGAGACTTTCTGCCTGTTAGGCCAATCATAGAAGGCCATGTAATGTAGCAGGCTGCCTGCCAGGTGCGACCCAACACCCTTGCAGTACAATATGTGCAGGGCATCACCCCTGATCATAGCTGTTGAAACACCAGGGATTCCAAAGAGTGCATGATTGCTCCTTTTGGCAAGGAGTGCCTCTGCTGGGCTCACATATTTGTAGTCTTGCTCTGATGCTTTCAATATCTTGACTGACTTGTCAGGAGGCCCAACTTTGAGGACTTTTGAGTAAAATTCAGCGTCACCCTGTATTGACCACAGTGCTGCCCTGTGGTGCCCTTTAGTCGAGGGCTTGCCAGCAAAGGACGCCAACTCCCCTTGCCTGAAGGGTCTTCACAGGGGCGCCAACCCTTGGCCAAAGCCTCAAAAGACCATGCAACCCAAGCGTCCAACACAGGCCATGTGCTGGGCAGTGTGCAGCTCTTGGGTATGGCACAAATCAGGAGATGTGTATTGAGGCAGCTCTGCTTGGAAAGCATGCTGCCCCATGACCAAGTCATCAGGCTGCTTCTTGGGTATTGCACAAACCTTTGAGGTTTGTGGCTGCTTCTTCTGGGTTTGCAGCTCCTTCACTTGCCTTCTGGACTTTGTCTGCTAAGGTGAGCTTGCCCAGTTTGTTTAGATTTGTCTTTTTCAGGGTGTGTGCACCACTTCCTTTCCCTTTTGTCAAGGGATTTTTGAGAATGCCTTTTCCTTTTGTCAAGGACTTGCCCTTTGGTTTCCCTTTTTTCACTACCTTCATCACCTTTTTTGGAGCCATGGCTGACCACAGCTACACCTTGAACCAAATTCTCACAAACACAAAATGTACGATGAAGGCTTTCAACCCCTTGTTGAAAGGGCCGAAGCAACCTATGTCTAATTCGGTGTATTGTTTTCAACCCTTGTTGAAAAGGGCAAATGAAATCTATATGTAACTTAGTGTAGTGTGTTCAACCCTTTGCTGAAAGGGTGAGGTGAAACCTACATGTGCTTTACTGTGTGGGTTTCAACACCTTCATTAACCTCAAGGGGTCACTGAATGGTTTTGCAACCTCTTGTGATTGGTCGGGTATGAGGCTTACCATGACTAGGTATACTATTGAATTTGCAAGTAAGTTGATTTAAACAAGTTTGTTTGGAACAATTTCATTGTTTTCTTGAAGTTGTGATTGGTGGTGTTGTTTCTTGTTTCTACTATTTATCTTTTACAAAAAACAATTTGATCAAAACTATGATTTTGAAAAAAAAACTTGCTGAAAAACCCTTTGCTGAAAGGGTACTTGAAACCCATGGAAAAAGAAGAGGAAAAGGAACAGGAAAAGAAAAGGAAGAGGACAAGGAAAAGGAAGAGAAAAGGGAAAAGAACAAGGGCAAAAAAAATGAAAAAGGGAAAACAAAAGAAAAGGAAAATGCAACAGAAAAGGAAGAGGAAAAGGAAAAGGAGGCATAGGAAAAGGACAAGGAAGAGGAAAAGGGTTTTTAAAAAACGATGAAAAGGAAAAGGAAGAGGAAAAGGACGAAGAGGAAGAGGAAAAAAAAACACAAGGAAAAGGAAACAAGGAAGAGGAAAAGGAACGGGAAAATGAAGAGAGAGAGGAAAAAGAAAAGGACGATGAAAAGGACAAGGAAGAGGAAACAAAAAGGAAACGGAAGAGGACAAGGAAAAGGATTAGCACAAGGAAAGGGGAACAGGAAAAAGAAAATGTAATGACTAAACCTGTGGACAAAAAATTTTTGTGAGGAGAGTTGAAGAAACAAAATCTAATGACTAAAACTGTGGACACATTTTTTTGGTGAGGAGAGTTGAGGAAACAAAATCTAATGACTAAAACTGTTGCAAATTTTTTGGCTGAAGGAAAGTAAGGCAACAAAATCTAATGACTAAAACTGTGGACAAAAATTTTGGTGAGGAGAGGTGAGGAAACAAAATCTAATGACTAAAACTGTGGACACATTTTTTGGTGAGGAGAGTTGAGGAAACAAAATCTAATGACTAAAACTGTGGACAAAAATTTTGGTGAGGAGAGGTGAGGAAACAAAATCTAATGACTAAAACTGTTGCAAAAACTTTTTTGGTTGAAGGAAAGTAAGGCAACACAATCTAATGACTAAAACTGTGGACAAAAATTTTGGTGAGGAGAGGTGAGGAAACAAAATCTAATGACTAAAACTGTGGACGAAATTTTTGGTGAGGAGAGGTTAGGAAACAAAATCAAATGACTAAAACTGTGGAACAAATTTTTGGGTGAGAGAAAATGCAATCTGATCAAATCTGATCAAATTTGATCAAATCTGATCAAATTTGATCAAATCTGATGAAAACCATGGTTTTGATCAAATTTGATCAGATTGCATTTTTTCTCACCCAAAATTTGTTCCACAGTTTTAGTCATTAGATTTTGTTTCCTCACCTCTCCTCACCAAAAATTTTGTCCACAGTTTTAGTCATTAGATTTTTTTTCCTCACCTCTCCTCACCAAAATTTTTGTCCACAGTTTTAGTCATTAGATTTTGTTGCCTTACTTTCCTTCAGCCAAAAAAGTTTTTGTCACAGTTTTAGTCATTAGATTTGTTTCCTCACCTCTCCTCACCAAAATTTTTGTCCACAGTTTTAGTCATTAGATTTTGTTTCCTCAACTCTCCTCACCAAAAAAATGTGTCCACAGTTTTAGTCATTAGATTTTGTTTCCTCAACTCTCCTCACCAAAAAATGTGTCCACAGTTTTAGTCATTAGATTTGTTTCTTCAACTCTCTCCACAAAAGTTTTTTGTCCACAGGTTTAGTCATTAGATTTTGTTTCCTCACTTTCCTTCACCCCCCAAAAATTGTTTTCCTTTTCCGTTTCCTCTTCCTTTTTCTGTTTCCCTTCCTTTTCCTCTTCCTTTTCCTTTTTCCTGTTCCTCTTCCTTTTCCACTTCCTCTTACTTTTTTCCCTGTTCCTCGTCCTTTTCCTTTACCTCTTTCTATTCCTTTTCCTTGTCCTTGTCCTTTTCCTCTTCCTTTTCCTCTTCGTCTTCCTTGTCCTCTTCGTCTTCCTTTTCCTTTTCTTTTTCCTGTTCCTTTTCTTTTGTCCTTTTCTTCTTCCTTTTCCTTGTTCCTGTTCCTTTTTTTCTGTTCCTGTTCCTTTTCCTCTTCCTTTTCCTTTTCTTCTTCCTTTTCCTCTTCCTTTTGCTTTTGTTTCCTTTCCTGTTTTTTTCATCTTCCTTTTTCTTGTCCTTTTCCTTTTCCTTTTGTCCTTTTCCTAGTCCTTTTCCTTTTTGTTGTTCTTCTCTCTCTTCCTTTTCCTTTTGTGACATCCCCTTTTTGTCAAAAGGGGTGTCTGCGCATAGCTCTACCCCACTTGAGCCAAAAAAGCAATTAGGAAATCAATTGCAAACATCAATATGTTGTAATTGTTTTACGTTTTTTGTGGCGAGTGAAAAATCAATATTTCATTTCAATATCAAAAATAAAAACTTTCAATATTATTGATTAGGATCAATAGCCGGTGGTCAGGGATTTTCTGTGGTTTCAATGTATTTGTAATTAATGGTTTGCCTGTGCCTTTGCCAATGAACACACAAAATATATTTAATTAATGTGTTTCTTAGGTTTTTCATCAATGAATTCACTTGCTTGTGCCCACAAAAATGAAAACATGTATATATATATATATTTTTTCTTAGGCTATTGTTTGTGTTTGCAAAGCACCTGCAAGCATGGTGAGACACTCCTTTTCTCAAGGAGTTTGCTTGCACTCCTTTTGTCATGGAGTTCATTTGCTTGTGCTTTTACCAAATAGTAAACAACCAAAGCAATTGACAACTAGTCTTTGCTGTGGGGGGAGCTTAGGTTTTACACAGCATTGGTAACAGCCCAAGCAATGTGAAACACTCCTTTTCTCAAGGAGTTGAGCAATCCTTTTATCAAGGAGTTTTGCTTGTACTCCTTTTATCAAGGAGTTTTGCTTGCACTCCTTTTGTCAAGGAGTTGCCAGGCCATACCTCCTTTTGTCAAGGGGTTGCACCATCCTTTGTCAAGGAGTTGCCATCAGGACCATCCTGTCCTTTTGGCAAGGATTCAAGGAGCTCAGGCCTTGCCAAAGTCCTTGGGGACTGCCTCCACAGCCTGTGGCAGGTCCCTGTAGGTGTTGTTGCACCAGTTGTGTGCATTCCTTTTGGCCCTGATGTCGATCCCCTTTACCAAGGGTTGGCCCCTTTTGCCAAGAGTTTGACCCCTTTTGCCAAGGGTGGCCCCTTTAAGTGGTTGGCGCCTTTTTACCAAGGGTTTGCACAGTTGACCCTTTTGCCAAAGGTTTGCACAGTTGACCCTCTTGCCAAGGGGTGGACCCCTTTTGTCAAGGGCACCTTGCTATGCTTCACCTTTTGTCACGGTGTTTTTTGTGCAAACAAGCTACCAAGTGTCATACAGGTGCTGCCTCAGCTCCAATGCCTCATCCTTAGTCATGTGGTCTTCTTCCAACCTCTTCTGGATATGCTCCAAGATCTCCAAGTATTTGGTGTGGTTCTTGGACACAATCAATGAAACCTTCCCCTTGCCATCTTCAGCTGTAGTCCCACAGATGTATGCCCTCCATGGTTCTTTGTTTGTCTTTGCAATTCTCAACTTTGTCCATTTCTTCCTAGGGTAGGCTGGTGGTCCAGAAGATGCTGTCCCTTTCTTCTTCCCTTTTGCCAAGGGTTTGCTTGGCAAGGGCTTTGCTTTGCTTTTCCCTCTTGCCAAGGGTTTGCTTGGTTTGCAAGCTGGTATTTTTGCAACAAAGCGCAAGCTTTTCTGCAGCTTTGCTTTCTCTTCTGCCTGATCCTCCTTTGGCTCTTGAGTGGTTGCCAGCTGCCCCTGCCTTCTTCTCAAGAAAGATGGCTGGGGCAGTGCCTTTGCCAAGGTGCTTCCTTTTGGGAAGGAATCCTCACCGAGTCTTCCAAGGCCCTTCCTTTTGGCAAGGAATCTTCATTTGCCTGGCACCCTTTGGCAAGGGGTGTTCATTCTCTCCTGCTGGTGGTGTTCCAAAGCAAGCAGGGTAGCCTTGGCTGTCCAAGGACACTTCACTGATTTCCTTAATGTATGCATTTCATTGTCCTTCTTCTCCATGAGGTCAATGACTTCCTGCAAATGCATGAACTCCAGAGATGTTAGCTTGCCAGCGCACATCCTCAGGTCTTCTCCTTGTTTCAGTCTTCGCATGTGATATAGGATCACCCCCACCCTTTCCACTCTGATATTGACACAGAGGCCACCATTCCACTTACTCTTGTTGAGGGCTGGGTGCTCCATCAAAACCTGCATTACAGCTTGCCTCAGATTCCTGGCTGTATCTCAGCTGTTGACTCCCAAAGTCACCAGCCCTTTTATCAAGGGCAGCACCTTCAGCAGTGCCTTTGGGTTACAACATTGGTTCCTGGAGATCTGCTCATAAGGGCCCAAATCAGCCAACAGATCCTTGTGATCTGCAAGGCATGTAACCAGCAAGTCAACATCAACCACTGGTTTGCTTGTGTGTCTGGCGCCACCCTTGCCCATCACCCTTTTGTCAAGGGTTAGGCAGCCCTTTTCTCAAGGGATTAGATCCCTTTTTCCAAGGGATTAGATCCCTTTTCTCAATGGATTATTACCCTTTTCTCAGGGGCTTTACCCCTTTTGTCAAGGGTTCAAAGTGATGTTTGAGATAGAAAAATGGCTGAAAAAATCAATAAAGGAATCAATAGCAAAATCAATTAAAAAATCAATTAAAAAATCAATATATTTCTTATCACAAATCTATTGATAAAATCAATAAATTTTGCTATTGAAAATTTCAATTAAAAACAATAGGTCTTAATTGATTAGAATCAATAGAGGATGCTCAGGGGGTTCTTGGCGTGGAGGTTGCGCAAGTCCGTCATGTTCGGCAAATTGGTCGTAATTGTTGTAGGTTTCCTCTTTTATGGACCCATAGCTCCTTGATCGAAGGTGACCATGGCCATGTTTTCCTCCATCTCCAGCCCACGAAGTTCCGACCACGTCCAGAAGGAAGGAACCTGAGAGTCCGCCGCCATGGACACCGGATCCGCTGGAGACCCAAGCAGGAAGCCTGTGGGATCCCGAGCCACCTCCCAATCCCGACAAGCTTCGTCCGCCACGTGGTACAATCCCACCCGTTTCAACACTAAGGCAGCGTCATGACCTGCCAACCGTTGTTCTCCTGCAGAAAGATGCGATAGTCCAAAACGATGTTCATGGCGATCTCGAAGCGGTCGAGGTCCTGGTCCTCGGAAACGAAGTCTCGAAACCGATCGGCATGGTGGACCCGCCAATATCACCGCCAAAGAACCGTGCTTCGCCAAGGAGACCAAGAATGCCCACAATACCGGGTTGTGGATGTCCTGGTCCTTCCCGTGCATCACATCCAACGCAATGACTTCACATCCATGATCCCGTAGCTCCAACCATTCTTGAGCGCGTTCACCAGCAAATAGGTGCAGGATCACCTTCTTCGCCTTCAACAACCTTCTCCTGGTCGTGCGGTTCCACGGCAACGCCCCCTTGGTCAGGTCGCGCTCCTCCGCCATGTTCGAATCGAGGTACT
>CAXIVM010002020.1:0-16000 GCA_964035705.1 Porites rus | reverse complement strand
ACTACACCTGTTGTCAATTGCCAGCGAAATAGCAAGAGAGGTGCAGAGGTGACAGCAGCAGCTGCGCCATCGGCGAAAGCTTAATCTTCCAACAGAAGGTGGAGATGTGTTTCCACTAGTCTCCATCTGTGCGAGTGACCACCATTGATAAGCAGTTGTGAGTCGATAAGACCAAGACGGCAAAAAGGGAGTTGTTGGTGCTAAAGTGGCCCGCACATCGCGCCTGGGGGCTCCGGGCTGGCTGAGGGAAAGGGTCATCTTGAAGTACCCTCAAACAAAAGGCAAAGCCGTGATGCGCATTGCGTATGTTGAGGAATTACTAATTCTCATAGCCGTCATGGCCTATGTGAAAGAGGCGCAGGAGAACCACCATCACCCGGTGCTGATTTCAAATGCAGCGTGCCGCGTGCTGAGCCCTGAGCAAGGCATGCATGTTTCCACATGAAATGGGGCTTGACATCAAAGGCTGAGCTGCCATTTTGGGCTGAGGTGTGCTTCTGCGTTGCCTCGGCTGGGTGGCCCGCCACTGTTTCAGTTGGTCATTCTGGTTGACAAAAAGGAAAAACACACACATATATATATATATAACGTTGCCAACGAGCCACCGATTGTGTGGTGGGACTCTGCTGGGAGGTGCTGACTGTGGAGTCTTGAAGTTAACCTTCCACAGTCGGAGACTTCGACTGCGACACGTCCATTACATTCCAATACCTCCCTAGTGACTCAGTCTTGCCGTCTTTGCATGTCTTCATCACTGCATCCCGGAAGCAGAGACTTTCTTCAGCGCCAACTTCGTCTCTTCCTCGGCCACTGGCCTCGGCAAAGCCATCAAAGATTGGTCAGCCTTCAACCAGCAAGAGTCGCCTGATGGTTCACATGAAAAGTGTTGATTGAAGCACAAACGTGCTCTACGAGTGCCACACTCAGGCCGCGGCTGGTGTTCAACCGTGTGTTCAACCATGCCTGCCCAGGGGCGCTGCGGCTCAGCAGGGCTCAGCTGGCTTCACACATGGTTCAGCATGTCTCCCGGTACATCTCCATCAGCCTTTTGGAGCATCGAAGGAGGGCTCGTCAGGAAGGGTACCAACACTGACTGGCCCAGATTTTAATCTCACCACCTGAGTCGCAGGTCTTTCAATCGGAAAAACCATCCTTTCAACTTGCAACCATGACAGCATGAGGATGAATAACAAAGGCCATCACCCTTGCCGAACGCAATGGAGCGATTTTTGGTGGGCTTGAGCTTTGCCCTGCCAGCTGGACTCAAGCTTGCAATCGCATGACGTGTCTCCAAAGCCCCACCTGGTACATCCTGCTCTGAGTTCTCTTGCCTCTCCATCCACTCCTGCCACACAGCAATCTCAGCCGTGGCAACCCCAAACCACGTGCAGCCGGACAAGAACGCCTTGAAGCTACAGTGATGCACTGATCCTAGCCTGTCCTTGGTTGGCGAAGATGACCAGTTAAAGAAAAACACGGCGTGCCACGTCAAAGGGCTCAGGGTCGCACTTTTCCGGATAGAAAAGTTGTCTCATCTGAAGTTGTGCTGAACGCCACCTTGATCAGGACAACAGGCAGCAAAAGGCGGGTGGATTTTCTGGTCCTTTGGAAGAGTCTTGCGTGCTTTCAAGTGGCGTTGGAATCCAGATGTGCTGAGGAGATTTCTGGCAGCGTGACATGGGCAAGCTTGGCTTCCACTACCTCATGGCAAGCTTAGCCAGCATTAACTGAATTTGAAGTATATAATTCCAAATCCGCCCGTACCGAAGGTGCCCGCGTTGTTCCCAAGCACGCTTGAACCGGGAGCAACTGCAAGCACTGATTAGCTTTGACACAGGGGGCATTCTTGCCTGTGAACCTTGCCTGAATCTTGATTCATGCAATGAATGGCCAAATCTGTATATACATGAGTTTTAGAGCCTTAGACCCAAGAACGGGGCCATTTTTTGCAGGTTTGGTTCAATTTGTTGGTTGGTATTGCATCGGCCGAAATAGAATATATAATGCAAGCCCAAAATGGGAGCCTTTGCACTCACAAGCGGAGCCTTGGGTCAACATTGCCAAATATAATACCCTTTTACAACATAGCCTAGCCCAAAAATGAACTTGGCTCAGCATGCTGACAGGGAAATGAAGCGACTGCAAGTTCAAGAGGCATGCAGGCATGGATTTTCTGCATTCTTGAAGGTCTCAGGCTCGAGACAGGCGTAGAAGGGACAAGATGGGCAACAAAGTTGCTCCGACATTAGCTCGAAAATGAGTTTTGGTTCACTTTAGTAAGTCAGTTGGCATGGCTCATGGGTCAGTGCCAGTATCGACTGACACGAGACTACGTTATGTAGCTGAAGCCTGAACCGAACGCTTAGAAGCACAAGCAATCAGCACTGAATCAACCTGGTCAAAAATAGATCCCAGTTTGGGGTCACATGATGCCAACATAGTGCAACAAAAGATCATACAATGTTGCCTTTTCGTGAAAACCAAAAATGAGGCAAAACCAAGGTTGAACATAATCCCAGTGTGGACGGTTTGTTGTCGCAAGTAACTAGAACCCCACTCCAGAAAAGGCTTGCTGTTCTCCACTTCGACTGGTTGATGAAGCCACATGGAGCCAAAGAATCTGCATCTGAGCTGCATCGCTAGTGGTCCTTGGGTGTGCATGCAGAATGACATGTGGACAATTCCTCACCTGGGCTTGGGGCCCATGCGAAGAAGCCTTCGGCGAAAGCGGGCGGCTTGAAGGAGCTTTGGCAAGTGGCCGCACCTGTCTTCGAGCACGTGGTACAGAAAGTGTTCCACGTGCGCGCTTCTCCTAGCTTCAAGGCGCCTGGTGTATGCTGCGCCGTCTTTCTGCCTCCTGGGGTCCAGTACTTGCAGTATGATGAGCCGATGCAAGTTGTTGACCGCTCAACAAAGCTGACATTATTTGTCGAGTCCATTTCTGTCCGGCACATTTCCTCCTATATAGTTGTCTTGAAATGATTTGGCTTCAAGAAATGCATCCGCAAGCAGCACCTCGTCCACAACAGACGGAGGCAGCCTTGCCCGCAACAGCTATAACGAGTAGAGTGAAACCACTGGCTGCAACACTGCGATTTTGCCAAAGCACGTGATCTGGATGGTTGAACCACCTGCACTTGAGCCTTGCCAGCGGGAAAGTTCGGCCCAAACCCAAAACCCAAACTGCACAAGACGTCAGAAAACTATGCATACCCCACCAGCCTGCTGCGGGAGGAACCCCTGGGCCATACCTCAGAAGCAAAGCTGCAGAGTTCTGGCTGCTCACAAATGCTGCTCAACGTCCAACTTCGGTTGGGATTGTGATGGCGGCTACTTCTGTAGCCGTAGCCCTGCTCTGATGGAACATCTGTTCACCCTACTCATGAATGTGGGGAAAGGCCAGCGCGACCAAGGTGCACAATATTTTGTGCAATGTACGTCGCCTCCTCCCGTCTCGTTCGCATGCTTGACCTTCTCGAAGGGCTGATCAAAACTCTTGCACCTTGGCACGAGTATGTCACAACCTTGTTCAAAAAGGGTCATACATCAATCCTGCAAATGAACAGTTGGCCTTCTGCATGCTAAAGCTGCGGCCTTCATCAGCTTCATCAACTGAGGGAGCAGTGTCGTCCAATCGAGAGCCATCAACAGCTTGATGAACCACATCGAGTTGGACCGCACTCACGCAGCTGTCAAAATCTACGATATTGGCGGCTTGTTGATCCCAAACCTGGAATACTGCAGGGCTTGGGTGTGAACTTTGCCGGGAACTTGGCGATGTTGCAAATTCCTTCAAATCTTTGTACCCATCTGCTTCTTCTCGTGAGAGGCTGGCACTCTGCTGCACGCTTTCCTTTGAACTTGGCTTGGAGCTTTTGGAGCTGGATTTGTTCGAATCCTTTGATGATTTGTCGGCCTTCTGCTCTGCCTTCTGCAATTGAAAGCTCAAAGTTTCATTCTTCTCATCCTTCTCATCTTTCTCCAAATTGCGCGGGCTACCATTCCTGAAACCGCGACAAAGCATTCATGTCATTGAACAATCGGAATCGCCACCGACCACAAGCCACAGAACTACTGACAATGACCGTCCTTGAGCCTTCAGCACGCATACCTCAGCCGGAGACCAATGCAAAAATACACCCCAAGTAACGTTTTGCGTAGTGCCTGCAGGAGCTCTCAGCCCACGCCTCCGCTGAAAATGCTGAGATCTGAATCTCTGCAATGAAGTAATTAGAACTTGAGCGGGGAAACACGAAAGGTAGAGACGGACCGGGTATTGGGACCTTTCCTGGTGAGGGACTGCCCCCGGTGCTTCAGGAACGTTCCCCTTGGTCAATCACGGATAAAGCCAACAAAGCCACAGAGCACAAGAAGGCTCAAGAGGAACACCGTTGCGGTCAGATTGCGCCACACGGCTCTGCAGAGAGGCTGCGTTGCGTCGACGCTCGTTTGCGTAAAGGTGTGTGAAAACAGGCCCGCGTAAAAGTCGCAACGCGTAAACGCTCGCATGTGTACCATCTATGGTCCCACAGCTGCACGCACTGTGTCAAGACACAGGCCTGCACGCGTTGCGTCGAAGCGGCAGTGACCAACCCCTTGTAAGGATAGTGCGGTGCGGCCGGTACTGCCAGGGATGGACGTCACGCTATGGTGGGTGGCTGATGGGAAGGGTGCGTAAATAGCTGTGTAGTGGTGCTCCATGATGCGGTAAGATGTCGCCACGCTAGGGTATAAGGCTGAGTCGAGAGGCTGTGTTGCATCGATGCTCGTTGGTGTCGAGCAATATGGTCTGTGAACGCAGTACGCGCTGTGTCAGGCTGCCGGGTGCGCACGCGCGGCATCGAAGCCGCATTGCGCAACCTCATTGTGCAGGGTTCGTGCTGTATTGCGCAACCTCATGGCCAGCGTCGTACTGCTGTGACTGCTAAGCGCATGACTTCACCTTATGGTGTGATGGTGTGTCCAGAATGCTAGTAGTGCTGGCGAGGGGAGGGGACGGGGAGGGGAGTGGAGGGGAGTGGAGGGGAAGGGGGGGGTGCAAAACAATTGATTTATCAATGAATCATCACATGGGAGGGGTGGGGTGGCGGTGTTAGACATTGATCTACCAATCTTTAGTCCCGAGCAGGCTCTCAAGCGAGTCCCTTTGCTTCGCAAAGCAAGCTCAAGGTAGTCCTTACCAGGCTACCTTTCGTGATATTCAAATTTGGCTATGTCAATTCATGACACCAGGCAATCAGGTAACCAAAGAGATTTGGTGTACTCACAGCCCTTTCAGGCGCTGTTCATGGCTCAAAGGATTTTACAGCTGATGCTATTGTGAGCTTTGCGTCTGCAATTCAGCGCCAAAGCTGTCACCCAAACACCAAGTGTCTGCTCATGCCAAAAATGCTTGTCTGGGAAGGCTCCATCCAAATGATAACTCAATTATAAATGAAAACAGCAATAAAGTTATCTGGCACAACCTGTTCGGTCATCAGGCCTGGAAACATCACTCGGGGTTGCTGACATTGGCCTCTCTCGATTACCTCAGGCCATTTAAAATCATGCGCTGTCCTCGATCCCAGCGTAATCCGGGTGTCCGTGCTTGAATGCTTGAGAAACTTCTCCACTGCTTCCCCTACCTGCGAACAATGCAAAATATGCCACTATGCAATAATTCTGTGGATTTTGCTATGCAAATTGACTTCCTGCAAATTTAGGATGTACAAGATTATCACTCAATCGTCGGGTCTTTAATGTGTCATACAATGCACCAACAAAGAAAACCAACAATGCACAAACAAAACAAAGAAGGCAGCTGGTCAGGAAGCATCTGCCTTACTGTGCTTTCTGGAAGCTCCATGTTCTCCTGCGGTTAGGACATCGACATTCATAACCTCGAAAAAATTGCTTTCAGACACATCACACCTGCTTTGATTGGAACTTTTATTGCCTTTCCAAACCTTGGAGAAACAAAGCAGGGCCACGTGGATTGACAAACAGCATCGCAAAGGCCCGAAATGATTGCTAATTGCATCACAGAAGCGCGACCACTATTTTGTACCTGCATGTGCGCACATGTTTCACAATGCGAGTCAACAGCCATAAATCATCAGCGCAGCATGATGCAATTGAGTAGCTTCACTTCCGCTTCAGGTTCTTCTGGAGGCGCAAACTTGAAAGTTTTCTGCCTCGAGGGCAGTGACGCTGGTGGCAGCCAAAGGCTCAATATGAGCTCATGTGCACCTTTGCACTTGCATTGCCATTTGCAGAAAACTACTCGGTCCGAATACAAAGTTTTACAAGCCACTTGCAAGGTTAAGCAGCACAAGCAAAAGCTCTCTCCACAGCCGGGCCAAGTCCAAGAGGATGCACTGAATTTCGCGCTGTGGTTTGCAATGCCCCCCCTTTTGACTCTGCCAAAATGCTTTAGTTTGAGCTGGGGTGCCTCTTTGACTTTTTTGTCAGGCGCTTTTGGAGCTGGCCTAGGCTGGCATGTCGCATTTGTATCGCAAGCACTCCCACCGCTCACTTCAAACAGACTGGAAAGGAACACATGGCTTTGTGAAGCAGTCCTTTTTTAAGACCTTGTGCTTTTTCTTACCTTTATTCTTTAGACCTGTCTGTCTTCATTTCTGTCCTTTTTAACCTGCCCTCCTACTACTAAATTTTTTAGGCACCTACTCCGCAGTCAACTTCTAGCACCCCACTCACCAGCAGAACCACCAAATGTCTGGAGAGAATCGGAGGCTGGAAGTTTCCAAGAAGTTTCCTCCAGCACACTGTTGTGAATTATGCTGTGCCATGAGGTGATATGATGATGCGATGAAGCGAAATTTGGCGAAGCGTAGCGTGGTGATGAGACCGTAGCGTAGTGATGAGTGGGCTGAGTGTCAAGCGGTTCGCTCACACTGCGTGGTCAGCTCGGTTCGACGGCACCATCTGAACCCAATGTGTGCTGCACACAGCCCGGGAAAACATCCCGTATAATTAATACCAGTAAGGGGCACAGGTTTTTTCTGCACATGCAGCTTACCTCAGCGACTATCTTGTGTGTGGTCACGCATGTTGGCCGCTGCGTGTGGTCATCTTAGTCAGGAGTCATATTGTTTGGCCATCGTCAATCACGCTTGATTGAAACTATCCTTTAAAAGCTTACAGTATCCATTGAGGATCCGTATCACTATATACATGACGATGACTCTGCCATGTCCATACTGCTACATATCAACCTATTTATTAGCCGATCAAAGTATCAATGGACTCAATCCAATTCAATCTGCAAAATTCAACCTAAATCCAACTCTTGTCCCATCCCACTCCAACTAAACCCGACAAGCCCGCAATCCAACCCAATCCAATCAATCTACTCCATTGAAGCCAACTATATAAGTAAAATCCAATCTGATCAAGTAAAATCCAACCAGGTAACCAAGCATATTGTTTTACATCCTGGTATGATATACACATTGTATCACTGTGCGTTACTGTACCGTTACAGTGCATTGAGGCAATGCAGGGCAATGCATTTCACACTTCACTGCATTTTGCATCACATGACATTCCATTGCACGGCAAGGTTAGCAGAGGCTAGCATTAGATTCATTGCATAGATAATTTCCATGCAAAAGGGCGAAGGCACACTGTCAAAGACAGGCCTGCTCGCATGAAGAAGTTTTGGTAGCATTTTCGGCAGAAAGGCCCTGGGGGAAGCAATGATAGCGGGCAGCTAGGCAGGGGTGTGTGTGTGTGTGTGCCTGGCGGAAGAACAGGTATCCACGAAACACCACCCTGATCTTTCTATGGCTGATGCGATTGAAAGACCCGTACAAAAGAAGGTGCTTGGAGAGCACAGGTCTGACCTTTTAAATTTGATGCAGAGTTTCTCCTTTGTGTGTGGCATTTGCTGCTATCGCAGCTTTGGTCACTAGGGCAGTGAAGGCCCACAAGCCCCGAACTAGGTGCACAAACGAAAGGACATGCATCTTTGCGCATATTGCATCATTGAAATTTACACCGTATATTCCTGCTGCGCAACATGACATGAGGCGCTCCGGCTAGGGTTTCTTCTCGTGGACAGCATAAGCCGCGCTCTCTTGCAGACAAGTCTCGTAGCTCTGTTGCGGGCTTCTCATCTGCACTTGGGTGGGAATCCGACCCATCATCATCATTGTCATTCTTCTCCTTGCAGCCATTTCACACGTCGCGCGTGCAATTGTTGGCATCAACTCTCATCAAATAAAATGATTGCAAACTCTCAACCTTCCCATTCAGACTCATTCAAACCCATTCAGCTATATTACAGTATATTTGGCAAAGGATCACGACGAACTTTGCCGCTCTTCAGTCTTCCCAATTCCCTCTGTGCCATTTCAGATGTCAGCTTGCTGTATTGCAGGTGCGACCTCGAAACAAGCAATCTATCACCTCACATTGCAGACCGCAACCAGATTTGCCAAAATGTGTCGAGGCCGCAGCCATTGCCTCTGTTCCTTATTAGCACTCGCAGTACACGCCGCCAGAAAGGAAGTTTGGCATTTGCAGGCGCTACGGAGGACTTTCCAACAGAATGTAACTTGGTTACTCAGTTCTTGTGCGTCAATCACATAGCCACGTTTGCAACATGCACAAGTCTACTAGCTTCCACTGTCCAAATGTTGCAAGGTGGGAAACGAACACACACACCATGGTGGTGTGAGCTGCATAAGCCGTGAAAGGCTACCATCTTCTCTCTCTGTCTCTCTCTCTCTCCATGACACAGTCTTTAAAGCAACCGCTTCCAAGACGCTGTACCATCCAAAAGGCCGTCAGCACTGTCATCCTTTGCATCATCTGAAGGGAGCAAATCCAGTTGCCAAACTGCACCTGGGCCGAATGCCGGACTTTCCTTTTGAAAACGCGGAGGTGCAAGTCAAGCGCACGAGTCTCACGAGGAGAAACAAGAAGTTCAGTGACCCTCATATATATTTGGGCCGCTTTAGATCGTTTAACGATCCCTTATCTTCTTTTTCCCCAGGTAGGGAGAGCTATGGGGTTCTTACTTCAAGTACAGGAAGAGGTGCTTGTGCACACTTTGGAGCCTGAGTGCTGGTGCCGCTGCAGGGCGCTGCTCACAAATATCTTTTGCTGTCTGGGGTCTGTGCTGGTGTGATTCTTTCTCCACTCTGCGTTTAAAGCCACCTGAATCTGATTCTTAAATTCTTAACGGCAGTTCAACCAAGATTCAAATAGCTCTCCCAACAATGGGCCCCACCAGTTCCAGCCGCATCGCATCAAATTCAGCTGTCTCAACGCTGTGCCTGTCCTTCTCCTTCTTCAATCCCACCCTGCAGAATGGCTGATAGCATTGTCAATTGTGAGAAAGAACCGTGTGCCACCGAAACGCGTTGCTTTGCTCGGCTGTGATGCATCGTCGGACTCCTTCCATTCCAGTCAGGAACAAGAAAAAGGATAGCTTTACGGTATGCACGCCAAATAGGGCTGCATAGAATTGGCTGCAGTCGAATGATCCTCGTGTGGCCCCTCTTTCTGACCACTGGAGGGGCTTAAAGGTCTTGGCAAAGAAATTCCGGATATCCTGCAGAGCCGCTGCTTTCGAGTGCCGATAGGACACAATGAACATCAACATCCAATCTTTCAACACGTGACAAGCAAACTTGAGCAACACGGGTCATGTTTCTGCCAACAAAAGTATGTCTCATTAGCAACTTTAACCAGCCCACTCGTAGTTGATGTCATGTGCATTCGAACCGCAAAATGACCATCCAAGGACAACGGCCTTCTGCTTGGCACTGGGCTCTTGCTTGGTGGTGGGCTTCCCATGGAGCTGCCAGGTGGGCTGGAGTTGACAGGTGATCCTCTAGGGCTGCCAACTGCACTTTGACTTCTGGAATTCGCTGGCGATTTCCTGAGTAGGAAGCAAGGTATAGGCCGCATTAGGCCACCATTTAAAGCAAGAATCAAGGAACCGGAGATGCCTCATCCAATACCGAAATGAACGATGGTTATTGCACTTGTCGATGCCTGTAGCAACAAAACCTACGAAGACATCAAGCTGCTTCCTGACTACTGCCCAAAACAGGTCCAGAAAGCAGGTCCACCACCATCAATTCAAAAAGCTACATACTGCTCAACCAATCACTCCAGAAGAAGGTGGCAAGAAACTGCACAAGCAATTACGCAAACCACCAAGCAACCCAGTAGCAAGCAGGTAAGAAAGTCAGTAAGCAAGCAAGCAAGCAAGCAAGCACGCAAGCAAGCCAGCCAGCCAGCAAGCAAGCAAGCAAGCCAGCGAGCGAGTACCCGATCACGTGAGCACGCGAGCAGTAAAATCAACATACTAAGCGACCAATCAAGCTAAAAGAGTTCCTCACAAACTTCAACAAACTGTGTCAGGTATCACATTGCAAAAATTGATGGGAACAGCGAGTGGGTACAATGGACAGACCAATCCGAAATGCAAAGACAAGCGGCCTCGGCACAGATAGCGGGACCTGAAACACTGCGGCTAACAGTTTTGGGAGGCTACATGTCCATAATCTTAAATAGACAAGGCACCTCTTTTGTGCCCTTTCCTTGGCGAAAGTAGCTTAAACTCCAAAGCTTACATCCGGTATGCACATAGATAGACAAACAAATAGACGGATTAGTAGATCTGCTTTTGCAATCTTCGAATCATTCATCATGCAACGCTGCAAGGCAGGACACAGCATGCACTATGCCGCTATGCCCCCAGTCCTAGTGAGAGTTTGCCGAGCTTCGAATGCCAGAGGACGCAGCCTCACATCGAAAGAGGGTCGAAGTATCACTTGCTTAAGTGTTGATGTCTTCGACTCCTGTTTCGCTGCCAATGTGACAGCATGTTGAAGACAAGGGACGGCTTCTCTGCCTGAAAGTGCAGGTTCTGTGACAGCCCCCCTACTCTTTACAAGTTCCCTCCCAAGATAAGAGTTCAGGTCTCTCAAAGTCAATCCCCAAAATAGTTGGGAGAAGGACATGTAACAGCTTTGCAACTGAATGTTGTCAAGCAGCCGTCAAGCGCACCCTTAGCAAGTTTCCAGGAGACCGGGCAGAACAAGACTCCACGTCTTGATCCAACATCACAGTGTCACCCTGTGCATTGCACCAATGCCGCTGGGGCACAAGTTGTTGCAAGAGCAAGGTCGCTGCTTCCTGCACGACACCCTGGGACCCCTCAAACATTGCAGCACCTTCCACAGCTTCCCCCTCTTCTCCGGGATCAGTGTCTGAGGCCTGGTCATGCAAAGAGATTTGGTGGCAAGGGATGCGAATCAAACTCAATCTTGTGGCAGATTTGGCAGCTCAGTGCATCACTAACCAACACTTGAAATGCACTACTACTTGCCATCAAGGCAGCAGGCGCTGACATTGAAATAGTACATAAATAAACACTAGCCGCACACCTCGGCCTCAACATCTCTCCTCACGCTTTCTCCACTCCCTGCAAAAGAGGCCTCCACCTTGACAAGGCACTCATCTGTTGGCTGACAGCAGCCACGCAAAACCACTGAGGCACGTAATCCATTGTAATCCAAGTTTGGCTCAAAGTTCAAGACAAGAGGCTACATATGCTCTCTGAACTCGGAGTTGCAGAAAACTCACCAATCGTGCGGTGGACATCTTGGATTCGTTCAAATTGAAGGAGCACCTGAAGGTAACTGCCGGTGTTCAAAGCAGCATTTTTGCAGCTGGCACATCCACGCAACCTTTCCGCAAGCTCACAGCAAGCTGGTTTGCCACAAGGGAGCTGGTTCCACTTAAAGTCGGAAGAGCCCAAGCAGCAAAGCCTGTGCCCACGGCAACAGCATGAAAATGTTATTAGCTCAAAGGGCTAAAGCTGGAATGGTGCGTCAACGTGGTGTATGCATTGCAAAGAGCAAATCATTGGTCATGATGTTCCTGAAGCTGCTCTGGTGGACTTGTCAAAGCTGTGCTCTTCACTGGCACATTGTTCAGTGAAAAAACATGAGCGGTAAGTACATGAATGAATGAACCCCTTGACAACAGAGGTAGCAAGTTAGAGGGTCGCACCTCCCACAACGAGTTCTGTGTTGTTCGTTGGCATCACAATTGGCTGCATTTAAAGTATGCAAGGGCCTCTACGGCATCACTTAACAGCACAACACTGCGTCGGGAACTATCGCCGCTTGCCGCTTACCCAGCTAGCTGGCCGCCTGACCACCTGACCAGCGACCCACGAGCTACCTCTGAACCAATTGGCTTGCAATTTCTCAATCCAGCTGGGTCATTCCAAGCATCAATCAAAAAGGACCGAAGCAAGATGTGGTGAAGCGACACAAGAATATGTGAGACATAATGCGAGATGAGCAAGGCAAATGAGTCCAATCAGTCTCAACGATCTGATTCCAAAGGAGGTATAGTGTAGTGAGATGAGGGAGGGTAAGGCCTCACCTTCAAAGATCGTGCCATCAAGAGAGACAAGGGAGACATTGACAAGCGAGCTCTCCAAGAGCGAAACAAGCTGGCGAACTCCGAGCCTTCAAAGCCAGTGTTTCAGTCCTTTAGTTTTTTCTCCTCCACTCCTACTTAATGTATTTAGGCGCCTACTTAATCAAGTAAGGGAAGAAAGCTTCTAGCTACTTCATATGGACGCAGGATAGCTCCGCTAATGATTTGGTTCTTAGATTTTTCAGGAAACTTAACGTTAGGATTGCCGGTTGTAAGTCGTGCCTTTTGTGCCTAGAATGACATAAGAGCTTGGAAACGTCCAGCATATGCAAAACCATGCAGGAGCTTCTCTATCAATCTTTGCTATCCAATCCCATGGCATTTGCCTCACCTTACGTATCACTGTTGCATACTAGTCATACTCGAAAAGCTAGACAAAGAACATTGAAGCTTCGGGCCAGGCCTCGGCAGCAACTGGATGTCACACTGTCGGTTCCAGTCTTCAGTTTTTCCTCCGTAAAAGAAAATGCCTTCCTTCTTTGAGTGTCCATGAAGATCCTCGGTTCTTCGCAAACAGCCATCTTTAAAACATTTAGAGATGAACAAAGGAAGGGACCTGTTTAACGAGGCCTTGCCTTCCTTTTCTTTTTTTAGCCCGCGGTGGGGGGGTAGGACGAGAAGAGGCGCTAGCAGAGTAGCTACTACCTTACTTAAGCTACTTGCATGGACGCAGGATTGCTCATGCTTCTTCAAGGAAGCTCCTCCCGCCTCAGGCGGGGGGGAGCTTCCTTGAAGAAGCGCTCAGACTAATGTTTTGGTTCCTAGACTAGGGAAACTTAACTCCCACAGGGTCGCATGGTCGAAGGAACACATGGCGCTTGCACACATCTGCTATCTCACTACTATAGCATCCAACAGTACACAACAGTTGCAACAGTGATCTGTTACACTTATAAAGTGCATTGATTTAACAGACGTCTGGATGCAACCCACAAAATGTCATGGAAATCCTCCAGATTGGGTCTCCTTTTGAGATAGTTATTTCAATTTCCAGTTTGCTTCCTTTCTGCTACCATACATAGAGATGCGAACCATACATAGCGATGCTGCTGAGAATCAATGAAAAGCTCTACGTTGCTGCCAGCACTCTTCATGGCTTCCTTCAAGTGGTATATCTCAGGGTGTAAGATCTTGTTTGGGCTGGTGTACACTCCTGAGCACAGTGCGCGGCCGAAACCAGCTGCGTTCAGTGCCCCATGACATGGCTTACTTACTTCACTATTGTTTCACTAGTCACTAGCGGAAGAGATTTCGGGACCCTGTGGATGGACATCTCACGGAACACCGAGAAGGTTCGAGATCTCTTGCTTGGAAGCACCTAGCAGCCACATGCGGAAGCCAATGACTGATGTAACCCACAAGGAAAAAGCCCTCTACGAAAGTCCCAGTCCACAAACCCTGGCATTACAGCTAATGACAGCCCAAGCTAGAGCATACTGAGCGTGAAGCAACTCTCCGTCGCAGCAACCAACTCAAGCATAATTAGTTAGCCGGGGCTGGATCGCCACAACTCAGCTACTGCAATGCCTTCTATACGGCAAGCTGGGAGACATGAAGTTCAACCCCTGCTACACTTACATCTTGCAGCGCAAGCCAAAGCCACTATCATAGCGCGCCGCACATTAATTTCAGAGAGGCATCGGTTCAAGTCTGTGCCGGCAAGCCCTCAGCATCAAACCATGTAGAAACCAAAGAACAACAGTCCAATCCAAGACCCCTACCGCATCGATAGCATCCACGCACCACTCCGTCAGGATTCAACATTGGCACGATCAGCCACTTGAATGCCTACAATGCTTCACCAAAGCACTGCGAGGAGAGTGCTACTAGTAGCAAGAACGCTACTAGTAGCTTCTTACTACCAGTGGTAAGGCCAGGAGCCACTAGTAGCGTCCTTGCTCCTAGTAGCGATGCCCTTTGCTACTAGTTCAAGCTAACCGCATCTGTTCATGCCATTGCGGATTCCAACTGCGCATCGCAACACGAACCTGCCTGCCGCAGTGCTTTCGCTTCAGGCGCTGGGGAGAGCAAAAAAGAAATGAAGCCGTGCCTCGGCATATATGTATATAGGGTTTTCAGGCACTGCGGCTCGCCACATCTTTCTTTAGGTGAGCATGCAAGCTTCTCGTGTACAGCCAAGCATCATCATCCAGGAAGCATTAGACTCTCCTGGATGAACTCTTGCCGTCATGACAGCGACACCTGCCATGAATGAAGGCACCCCTTGCCTACACAAGTACTTGCATGTGGGTAGCTGGCCTTGCCGAGAACTGGAAGAACCTTCGTCCACATCAAGCACTTCGCAAGGCAAACCTCCTAGCATGTCTTGGCGTGCTTCTCTGCAATTTTCGGAGAAGGTTGAAACGAGTCGTGTCGAAACTGGTGTGACTTTCTTGCCTGGTTTAAAGAAACCTTACATTCCCCGTCCTATGGTGTAGCAAAGCCTTTCGCGGGCATCTCAACAAAATTGCAAATTGCATACAACCAATCTCAACAATGCCTACACCGTCTACACTCTACACAAGCTGGCCAAGGCACACCCTCCTGCTGAATAGTGTCCCAGAGTATGGATGATCAGCCAAGCAATCAAGGAAGCCACGAAGATGACTGTACGTGTACGGATAGTGGTACCTTGGCACAATTGCACTTCCACCTACAGTCCTGTGACTGTCTGACCATGAGCGAAGGGCTGCCATGGCACGCAAAGAATACGGTGTCCTCATCGTGTTCGAAGGTGTAGTTGAATGACAATGTGAACCACACTTTCCGCCCGCTCCTGACAGTGGCACCACTGAGACCATAAACGGATCTCTTTGAAGAAAACACCGCGAAGGTCGCAAAAGTTGATAAAAAGCCCAAGTGGACATGTATATATAATATAACCTAAATATATACACACACGTACACATAGGTCTCACAAGGCCCAACATAGGCTTATATAACGTTGGTTCAACATATAACTAGCTAAACATACGGTCAACTGGCCATAGATGGGCACATGAGACCGAGACCTTCCAAGTCATGCGTGTGCTTCACCGTCTTTTCGAACTGTTTGTGCATGGTCAAAAAATACATTACCAGGCTCAAAATATACTAGGAACAAGAGGACCCTACTAGGGGCTCCTGGCATCGCCACTATGAGCAAGGACGCTACTAGGGGCTCCTGGCCGTACTACTAGGAGCAAGTAGCTACTACCATAATCTCAGCATGGGCCCAAAGGCGCTTCATGGCTCCAGGGTCCCCATCACATCGGCTCAACATTTGCGTTGAACATTGGCTTTACATGGCTCAACAATAGCGCCCTGACAGGCCCAACATCTGCTACAAAGTAACATCCAAAGTTGAAACTAGCCCCGGCCCCAACACCGGCCCAAAATGGCACCGCACAATCCACTCAACGTGCACACAATATGGCGTATCAAGTGCTTCGCATAGCTCAATCTTAGGTCCATCCGCTCTCCGATCAGCCGAGACCTTTATATGGTCCACAAATGCAAGTGGATCACAACAAAGTGGAACGACATAAGT
>CAXIVM010002018.1:0-13897 GCA_964035705.1 Porites rus | reverse complement strand
GTCAAATTAAAATCTGGCGGCCGAGTGTTTGCCGGAATACCGCTGACATTGCTCGAAATATCTGGAGGTGGAACCTTCGGAGGAGGCACCTTGGGCGGCGGAACCTTCGGTGGTGAAGGTTTTGCTGGTGGCTGTGAAGGGGCTGCCTTCACTGGCGCAGGTGGCGGACCTAACAGGTCTTTTGGAATGTTGCCACGACTTGGCATTGCACGGGCGACTGAACCGCGTGGCGTCCCTTTTAGGGGAGCATTCGTTCCTTTGATAGGGGAACTGCCCTGGCCTTTTCCTTTGGCTGCAATGCTCTGCTCCGCACTGACATTCCTTTTAGGGAAGTCTTCCTTTGGTGAAGCTTCTTCTCGACCATGAGGATGAGGTAGCCTGTACACCGATGATGT
This sequence comes from Porites rus, assembly GCA_964035705.1. NCBI lineage: Eukaryota > Metazoa > Cnidaria > Anthozoa > Scleractinia > Poritidae > Porites > Porites rus. The sequence continues at coordinate 13,502 of CAXIVM010002018.1, read as the reverse complement.
ATGCGTCCCAGTTACGGGAGCAGGTGGACGAGGCACTCCTGGTGGGGGAACTCTCTCGTCAACCCATGACGCGATGCGGCCGGACTGGCCGCGTTCCTCCTTCTTCCTCCACTGCAATCTTGGTCGCTTGTCACCGTCGGCAACGCCCTCGATGTACGATTGCGATCGCTTTCGAGTCAATGGTGGCCTAGTTACAGGCACTTGTGGAGAAGGTGCTTCGCGCTGCCCAAATTCCAACAAAAGTTGTTCCAGTCTATGAACCTCGTAGGAGGTCATGTCCTGCCCACAATCGGCAAACTTTGGCAATGGCGTCGCCATGCGTTGCTCCAAATTCATAAAGCGTAAATTTTGAATAGATTGGCCTCTGTCACGCGCTTGCATATTCGCAGACTGCGTAGCGTTGCGCTGATACTGTACATTGGCGGGGTCCTCATTGTGTTCCGCGAACTCGCTCAAGATCTTGTAAATGCCCATCGTGTCTCCACGAGGAATGCGGATTGAATGAATATCGCCATATACGTCCTCGGTCGGGATGAAACCCTGAATTTTAATCTCGTCTCGGCTGTTGCCAATTACGGCAGCAAATTGTCGAAGAGATAGAAATTCACGACGGTAGCTGATCAGAAAGTTCTCGTCAAGGCCTTGCTTGAAACAGGTATGTAAGTTGTCGACGCCGCATCGAATGTACGCGAGCTTGGCGAGATCAACTCTGTCTTGACGATCCAAGTCACTGACAACCGATTTCCCTTTTGATCTCTGCTTTGCGGATCGTGAGGGTGCTGGTAGTTGCAGTGACGCATACAAGTCTTCCTGCGCCGCATCAAATGCAGTGCAACCCTCTCCGGTTAAGGAGGTCGCGAAGACATCGTCGCGGTTGAATCGGTCGTAGACATTCTCATACCCTTCTTTCAACGCTCTTCGAAGACGGCCTCGAGCTGCGAGAATAATCTGACTATCGACTGATGGGCTGCCCCGTGCGGGAGGACGACCAGGCTGCATATTATCCTGCGCGGCAATGCTGCCAAGCATGCTGGTGGCAGCAATGTTCGCCGGAATACCCCCCTGCTGTTGCACGGCCTTCGCACGCCTCATCTGCAACCTCATAAATTTGGAAACAGGACCATCTGTGACATTGCCTTGAAACACTGCTCCACACCTGTGACAAGACGCCATTCCGGCTAAGGAAAGCGTGGTGCATTTGTCACAACTAAACGTTCGAAGGTGGAGAAAATATCCACTCTCGATCTGCGGTACAGCCGTCTCCTTGTTCGCCTCCATAGACTCCTTCTTGACTGCACTGCTCGCGGCTGTTCGCTCTTCAGGTGTGGCTTCAATTGTATCTTGTTGTTGTTTCACTTCGTCAATATCACCTGGAATCAATGTAACGTCATCCTGCGGTGTCCCAACGTCCATATTCGCCGGGTCAATAGCCTGAGGCCTTGAGTAGAACACTTCTGGCTCCGCATTTACACGGGCACGTGTGGCGAAGAGGATACACGTGTTGGGAACATGATGACTTGTGATCATTGCATTCGAATTTGTCAAAAATAGGTCAACGCCTGCATCAATGATTTCGGCCGTAGAGAAGCAAAGCTCAACGGGTCGATTCGCGCGCACGCCCGACATCGCCTTCTGGTCTCCCAGAGGTAGTATTGAAAAATACGAATTTCCTTTGCTTTTCGGCCCACCGGTACCTCCTCCAGGGAGGAGGCCATTCGCAATTATACATCGCGCGGCATCTTCATGCGTCCGGTGATAGAGGCGTGGTGGAATGTCTCTATTGCCGTGTGCGGTGAAGCGACGGTTATACCGATGCATGTGGTCAGGACGGCAGTAGATAGTCTTCGCCAAAACTTCGTTTGACCTTGTCTCGAGAACGTCGTCTGTATGTCCTTGGCCACATCTCACCTTCACAGGCGCTACCCAAAGTTCAAGGGCCTCATTCACGCGGGAATCGCAAACACAAAGGAACTCAATTCTGTCCTTTTCGTCGTATATAGCCATGGAAATAAGTTCAAATAAATTAATTGAATCAGCGTAGTCCGGAAATTTCGCTTGAGCCAATTGTAACAATTTGTAAACTGGCAAATAGCACGCCGGGTCATAAATTCCAATGTCTCGAACATGTCCTCGCAACAAACCTGAAATGCCACGGCGAACGTGGTACGGCCAAGAGCAACACCATTCCCATGGAATGCCATGGTTGTCCTCATACTCGTAGTAGTATCGATGGCCGGTGACATGATGCAAGGTATATTGTTTGGCGTTGCGGCCTAGTTCTTCTTCAAGAAGCTGAATTCCGCCATTGCCGATGGCCTTCAACAGGTGATCCGGATAAGGATACTTGTTCAGGACTTCTTCGATTTCAACTTTCATATTCTTGTACTCGGGGTTGGGCTTGATCTCGCGAACGAGTGCACCCTTCCCTTTTCCAGAATATTTCAAGTTGAGATCGACGTCGTCGTCAGGCTCCAAGAAGCTCCCCGTTACGGGAGCAGCTGCAGGAGTACCCTGCCCCTGTCCTTTGCCTCGTAATCGTGGCAATGGTGGCTTCGAAGCTGAAGACGACGATGTACCTGCAACGGGTTGATTGCTTTCCTCGGTGGCCATCGGCTCATCCGCCAAAACTTCGAGTACATTGGCTTCAATCTTTGCCATGTGTTGATCGGGCTCGGGCGCGGTTGGCAAGGCATTCACGCCTGCTGGATTGGTATCTGGCCCGGGCACATCATCAGTCCCACCAGTATAGCTGTCCGTCATCTCCACATCTGCATCGATGGTCTCAACTTTCGGCTCGGCATTTACGCCGGCTGTAGTCTGGTCATCTACTGGTTGATTGAGTGCAGTTTGCTCCTCCGGAAGCTCGACGGTGGGGACAAGGTTGATGAACTGCAACACGTCTTGCGGGTCTTCGCCTTCCAGTTTAACGGAGGCTTTCAGCTCCTCGACCGAAATATCATTCGACTCAAAAGGACTGAACGCTTGTACTTCTTCGACTGTAAATTGTCTGCTCTGGCCCGCAGTGTGTTGAAAACGCTTCATTCGCTGCGCAGCAAATTCATTGAGAAGTTGCACACAAGAATCAGGAACCTTGACGGTCTCGTCGGTGTCCCAGTTGTGGCGAAATCTTCTAACCCGATTCAATGCGGCAATTCCCTCTCGGGAAGCTTCGACGACGTTCGCGTGGTAGGACAACTTGACAATCGAGGTGACGTAGCTAACGAAACGATCGATGTTCTCCTGGGTTTTTCTGAGGTGCCAGTTGTCTACACGATCCGATTGGAAGATGAGATTGTCCGGCTGGAATCTGTGGATTCCGAGGCCTTCAATGATTTCGATGATCTCCTTCCAAAAGTCGTCGACATAATTCGGTAGCTCATATAAATATGATGAAATTCCACAAATACAGCAAAGTTCGTCCGACGCCTCCTTGCATTCGGCCAACAGTTTAACGTTGCCAAGAATTCGTGCCTGCGTGCCGAGGCGGTCGGGATTTGCGGCTTCAAATCGCCATGAATGATCATATGATGTAATACCATTGCGGCCAACGAGATCGTTGCCATTCCACCAAATCAAACCGAAAATACGTGGGGTGTCTCGCGCCGGATCGCGCATATTGAGATTGGCCCTCGCATGTACGCGAGCCACGGCATTGTTGTACTCCCTCATCAATCGAGGGAGATCTGCACCCCAGACAATCTTCACCTCCACAAAGTCCCAGTCACCGCCGAACGCAATGTTGAGCTCTTGGACGGGTTCATACGCGGTTCGACTGCGCTTCCCGTTAAGGAAGCATAAGATGGAGTCGGTGTCGATGATGACGGCTTTTCGGCGTTGCGTTTCCGCAAGCACGTTGAGGTGACCAAACATTGATGGATGCAATGTTGTGAGTCCCCGCATAGCGTCTGTAAATATGTAATCACGGACCCAACAGTCGTATAGCATAACTGAGTATACTGCACGCAGCAGTTCGACAAGTTGCTCATGGTGCTGCTTTGAGCCCTCCTCGGTGAGAAGCATACCTTGATACACGGCATACGCGATAAATTTCGTCCAGCGCTCCTCCGTTTCCGGAGAGTGGTTCACTGAAAGATATCGCTCGATGGGCTCGTTGCTATACCGGTCCCAATCGATCTGCAGCAGGTCGTCCTCGTTGATCTCATCCATGGCGAGGCAACCCGGTAAAGGGTGCTTGTCGACCGAGGCACAGACCGCGCAAGAATCGAGTGACCTAAGCTGCACCTTAGTTAGTGGAGTGTGAAGTGAGTGGGTGAGTTGGTTGGTGGTGATGGTGTGTGTGCAAGTGCAAGTGTGAGTGCAAGTGCATGTGTGTGTGGTGGTGATGGCGCATGCTGCATGAACAGTGAGGTCCTTAGTACAGGAGTTTGCAAAAGTACGTGGACTAAGATTCATGAACACGGTGTGCAACTTATCAGTCAGCTTAAACGTGTAACCTTCAGCCTCCCTAAGTGCTTTACCTCTAGATTGGGCATGCTCGTGCTGTCCATCGCACCTAAGCTGTTCAAGAGCAGCAAACGCCTCGACATCGGACGAAATGGTCCAACCCTTTTTAATTGGTGTCCCATGTTCGTCCGTCACCCCAACCTGACACCCATGAAGTTTGTAGTCGTTGAGGTGGTACTTACGTTTGAAGTTCTTGACGCTTTTCCATTTCCAATATTCACAAAACGAAGGAAGTTCGAATGAAACAGTTGGTCGAACAACACTAATACTTTCCAGAAACTTGTCAACGTTTCGAAGGAGAGAAGCAAACTTCTTCTGGTGTTCTTGAATCCTCTCCTTTCCTCCTGGCAAGTCCTTGTTCACATTATTCCATGGGCATCCTCCGGTACATGGCAGTGAAATGTGGACGTGAACGTTGCATTTGTTATTTTCTTTCCAGAATTGAATCGTCTTTTGTGTCATTTGTTCAACGCATTTCTTAGTCGTGGCGTCCTCACTTTCAGTAACCCTAAAGACGGTACATCCTTTGGCGGCGGCTCTTGGTTGTCCAAGTTTGGAGTCAGGTGAGCAACACCATTCAACCATGAGTCTGTTCTGTGTCTTGAGTTGCTGATTGGGCAGTGCATTGCCCCCCTGATTCGATTCATCATTATCAGAATTGTCAGGGGTTGAAATGTCGAAGTCGAAGTACTGCACAGGATCGCCCCTTGAGGGCGTCACGGCTAAGGAGTTACCCTTGCTTGATGGTTTCTTGTAGGTGTAAGACACCATGTTAAGCATATAAAGGGCTGAATCCCATTTTTGTGGTGAAGTAAAGGGTTTGGTAAGAACATCAGCAGCTTGATGAAGTGTGTTCACATTAATTAAGTCAAATTGGTCACTATCAAAAGTTTCTTTCAACCAACTAAATGAAACACGTTGGGTCCGGTCCGCATGTCGCATGTTGACAGAACTACCGTTGGAGAGAATAGTGATGGTAGCTTGGTTGTCTTCCATAAAACGAACCGTGAAACAGGGTCCCAAACGGATTTGGAGGTGGTTGACATTAGCAACACTTTCGGGACCATTGTGAAGAAAGCCATATCGAATCTCGTCCAATTCGTGGTCAATTCTCGCGACCGACACGGGCTCGTGCAGAGTAGGCGCCTTTGGCTTGGCAGCTACGCCAGCTCGACGCGTTTTGGCCTGAGGCGGACACTTAGGGTCGCTCATAGCTATCAGATAGTTGAAGAGAGATAGCGAAGGTAGGCCTTGTGCACGAACAGCGTGGTTAGCGGCTACAACTTCGGCTTCGGTGCTAGACATAGCAGTAGCGGTTTGTTTCTTACTAAAGGCGTTAATGGGCCAATAGGTGTTGGGGCCGACTAGCGCCATAAACGAACCGGTAGTGCTTTTGTTGTCAAACTCGCCGGCAAAATCAGCGTCAGCAAATAACCAAAGTTGACATTCTGAAAATCGATCGCCCATGAACCCACGCATGGTTATGTCCAAAGAAGAATTGATATACGAGATTAGTCGATGTAGTCCAGCATCACAATCAGGTGACCATTTTGTTACTCTTGAAGCTAATGACTGAGTCGCTCGCAATAAATCATAACGTGCCATTCGCGCAGCGAATAGCACTTTCATAAGGATCCGACTGGCAATTCCTTTCAAACGTCCCTCGGGTTGGTCCTCGTTTTCACGAGGTCTGGCAATTCTAAGCTCATGAAACGGTGTTGATGCCTTCCTGAGGTCTTTACGTTTGACCTTAGCCAAGTCGCAATATGCATCTACGCATGAAGATAGGAAGTCACGCATGTCATAATAAACACAATTAACATGTTTGCGCATGCATGCACCTTTCGCGACTGGCAAGTCGGACATGTTGGTGAACTTCTGCGCCCGCGCCGCTTGCTTGGCAGAGGTCTTATTTCTTACGCCTGTTTTCTTCTTGCCTGCCATAGCGTATCCTTCTGGGTACTGAACATCGGCTTGCCGGTTAGGGCAGCATTGAAAAACTGTTTTCCCAGTCCACCAGCCCCCCTCGTTATAGGCACCATCTACGGTCCAATCATCTCGCACCTCAGTGTCCTCGTTGTCCTTGATGGTAGTCCTTAGTGTGAGGAAGTGCTGGCAAGGCACTGTGAGACCTTGGTCCACGGGTACAAAACGCCTCTTCCTTGGATACAGATGGTGTCTTGTATATGTGTTTTGTTCCTCATCGTAAGACCAGAAGTCTTCAGTTCTAGTTTGCGCGGCAACAGATTTATCTGTGCTGAATATGTCATAGAAAGGGTGTTCTTTCATATTGAGTTTGATGTCTCTCTCTTCCCTATGCTCGCATCCGAAATACCTATTGAAAGGTTCAGGATCATCTATGTCAATCATGCTTGATATAGACTTCCATGCCGCCTTCATCTTTCGGGTTGGGGCAGCAAGCTTGAGGTCGTCTACATAAACAACTAGGAGAGCATCAAATTCAGGATGGTAGAAAACTGAACGCCAAATCTCTTTCAAGACGGATTGCCAACCCTTCTTTCCAATCTGCTTTTCAAAATACGTTTCCCAGATACCACCACTGTCTGGGTGTCCGTATAACGCTAACAACATTGGTACGAGTGGGTCATTGTATTTTCCTTTCCAACCCTTAGGCCAACGATCCTTAGGTAACCTCAGCCATGTCGGCACGCCGGTGAAGGCGGCTTGAGTATATGCCTGCCGAGCGTCAGCTTGTTCCTTAGAATATCCGGGCTGAGATCCGAACGCGTCTAAGATCTTGGCGGCTTCCATTGAAGCTGGAGATGAGGACATTTCAGAGAAGATGGCATAATCAGAATTCTCATCGAACACGTTATTCCCTTGAAATAAGATCTACGTACCCTTATATTTTCTTTGAGGGTTTCCAACCGGCAACTCACTACCTTTAAGAGTGCAAATCTCAAAGATTCTTCCTATATGAACCTTCTCACCTTTCTTACGTGCCTCATCTACTACACGTTTACATTCCTTGACACGTTCCTGATCCCAAGTCTTCTTGTTCAGAAGCTTATCCCACTCCTTATCCAATGAGGCCTGTGCCTCCTTGGATGCTGCAATTTCTTTCTTGTTAAGCACTTTAGCTACTACAGCGAAGCAGGAAATGAACTTTGGTTTGACAAGGAGTTGAACAACAGCGGCGAACAGGCTAGCGTTGGCTTCATCGGTAAGCTCTTTTATCTTATCTTCCACTAGCTGTCGCATATCGCTGCGGTGAGGTTCATATACATCATATTCAACTGGCATTGCGGGGGCGGCTACCATAGCTGGTGGGGTTTCACTTGGGCTTCCTTCTATGGAAGCTTTATCCACACCCTCTTTCTTTTTCTTCTCCTCCAGCTCCTTTTGGTAGTCATCCCACGCTTTCTTTCGTTGTTTGTGGCTCAAGTTCTGCCACAGGTCTGTTGGGAACCCTGGAACTCTCTTTGAACCCTTCCTTTCTTTCACCAACCGAACACCATCATAGACATAGCCCTTAGGAACTGGTTTTCCATCGGGAAACATGTAAGGGTTGACAGATGGGTCGTAGTAAAGTTCAAATAAGGTTGGTTCCCTTTCTTTCTTTCTTTCTTTCCCTTTCTTTTCTGGTGGCTCAGCTTCTACGCTGGCTGGTTCCTCTACAACAACTTCAGGAACATCTTCTTCACGTTCTGGCGCCCCTGACCGTGGATCTGGAGGATCGCCGTCTTGAGGAGCATCATCATCATCATCTTCATCGTCTCCCTCAGGCTGATAGTCCAGGTCTTGGAGGTCAAGTATCGGCTTTTCCTTGAAGTGAAGGGGAAAGATAAAATCTCCATCGGGAAGAGCCACTCGTTTGGTTCTAATCGTTTTGAGATGTCCTTCTTTTAAGAAGTATTCCAGACTATCAACATTGGCAACCAAATACTCTCCCCTCCAAACATGTCCGGCCTGAATGTTGTACCCTAAGAACACACCCCTCTTGGCATTGGGGGCAAACTTTCCTCTTTTTGGCTCGTACTTCCCTTCCCAAAAGAATAGAAGGCATCCAAAGGGAAGTTGCCTACCAAGAAAACCGTTGTCAAAACGCAGTGTCCATGGCGGATTCGCCTGAAGGAGGTTGGAGCGCGCCCCTTCCAAAATGGTACGGACCTCTCGCTCAACAACCGCCTTGGTTGAATGTTGGTACTCAACAGAAGTCTGGCGCTTAAAACCGAGCTCTTCAATGGCGTCCAGCATTTCTGGAGCGTTGTCAGTGTACACTATACCAACAATGTCAGAAGTCTTCAGAAAATGCTTAAAGGCCCTCACTATGGAATCGGCCGTTTTGTTCTCTGAAGGGTAAACACAGCGGTATTGAGTATACACATCCTTGATCACCAACATCGAGGTTTGGCCTTCTATCCCCTCTTCAATATCCTTGGGAATCACGTGGTCACAAACAATGTGATCTCCAAAACCACTGGCCAACACGTGTTGTGATCCGCCTACGCTTCTACCGCAGTGTGCAAGCATTTTAGCTTCGCTACAAATATCGCAGTAGGGGTTCTTTGGTCGATGAGTGAACTGGTGCGCCCCTGACTTTGCTTCTTTACGAAGTTGTTCTTCGGTCTTTTCCCCTGCTACGGGAACATCTTCAAAGTCAAAAGGGACTTCAACCTCTGGGTCACTCTCTTCTTCATCCTCCTGTTCCTCATCGGCATTGGCAGCTACGCCAGCCTCGTCTTCCTCTTCCTGTTCATTCTCGGGTTCGGACTCTCGGCTGGCCATAGCAAAGCCCTGGTCGATGGTGAACTGGTGGATGGAGTCGAGCACCTTAGTAAGTCTCATCCTGAGTGATTCAGGGATTGAGAATGGGGTGCAAGTCTCATCAATGTATGGAACCCTGCCCTGCAATTTAAATTTCACGCGTTTCCCATCAGGTCGGAGGAAAATTGGTGTAGTGTCCTTTCCCCAAACAAAATCATATCCCTGTTCTAAGCATCTCAAACCGATTGAGAGTGCAGAGGGAGTGCTTTGCAGAATATATAGATTGAAGGATTCACATAACCCCGGGAGTATCACCTCAACTACATCTTCAGCTGTGATTGGTCCATTAGCGGTAGTGAGGGATATTGACTCATTGGATTTGAAGATTTTAGTGGCTCGGCTGACTGTCTTTGAGTCCTTGCCTACGATGTCCTGATCAGTCCCGGTATCGCCCAGCCACTTCTCCATCCCAACTGTGCTAGGCATCGCTGTTAAGCGAGCACATGAAGGTACCTGTTCACCGATGACCGTCCTACACTTTGCGCAGCACAAATCATCGGGGCCTTCTGGGGAATGTTCACAAAGGAAATCGCACGCAGGCTCCTCGGTATCCATCGAATCGAGCATCTGCCTAAGCGACTCCGCTGCCAAAGTGGCGTCCTTAGTGTCACACTCGCGGGACTTTGGACATTCCTCAGTGGTCCGGAACAGGTTCCGTCGTTTGCTCTTATTTACTACATGCCGGTACATTTCCTTCCAAACAGGAAAGGTGTGTACCTCAGGCTTGAATTCAAAACGAATTCGCTTGTCTTGCACAACACGGAAAATCGACTTCCCAGTCCAGTCGAACCCTTGTTTCGCGTTTGGGTGTTTCTTCCAATCACCCTTAAGAGTCCTACTCTTCCCCTTTGAGTCTTTGACCACCATGGTAAACCGGTTTTCCAACCTAGATGACTCCACTGGACAGGATTTACGTGTTGGGAGAAACAACCTGTTCCTTGGCTTTAAATGGTGCCTAATCAATTCGGTGCCATCTTTGGAGAATTCCCAGTAGTCTTTACTCTTGTGGTTCCGAGTGGCGGTTGCTGCTAAGCAAGACATTGCGAAACCTGTTTGAATACATGGACTGGCCTTTGGGCTTTTCTCTTTCTTTTCCCGTTTGCTCTTCTTGTCCTTTTTATCCTTCTTGGATATCTTGTCTTTAGACCTTTTAGCCGCGGGAGATGGACTTCTTCTGCGCGGGGCCGGTGTCGCGGTTTCACCATGTTTAAATGGACACTTTTCACCCCTCTTGCAGTGGCCCTTGGCAAAGAACCTGCACGGTTTCTCAGATTTCTTGCCCCTACTTGAGCTTCTGGATGAGTTCCTCGAACTATTGCGGGAGGACATTCTTGACGAGCTTCGTGAACGGCTTGACCTAAAAGAGGATCGACCACTCGAACTTGCGCGTCGCGATCGTGACGACTCCCGGCTAAGGGAGCGGGGACGGGTACTAGAGCCGTGCGAGTATTTGCATTTGCTCCCGTACTTGCACTTGCCAGTTTTGGCGAACTCATAGCATTGATTGCTCCCGTCATCCTTTGTGCTCCTCTTGCCATAACTTGGGCTTCGCGTGCGCTTGTCGTGTGGTGCCGGATTTGCGTACTTAGCAGCATGCGATTGTGAGATCTTCTCACGATTGGTCCTTAGCCTTTCACGGTCAAGATATCGTCGAACAGAATTAATGAGGAATTCATAAACACTACTCCCTTCCGCTGCCCGTTCATAAACATCCAGGTCAAATCTGAGTTTACGGGACTTCCTGACCTCTCTATAGAACAAGTCTTTTAGGGTTGCCGGGTCCGGGACATGGCTCATTCCGGTCAACACACTCTCCCATTTCCTTAGAAAGGATTTCAAGTCATCGCTGTCAAGCGAGATCTTCAGGAGGTCTTCCGTACCATATAGTGCACCCGCTTCTTCACTGGTCTTGAAGTGGACTTCAAACATGAGCAAAACCTGACGACCACGAACGATCCTACCCTGCTGTGCCTCAGATTCCTTGTAATTAAGGATTTGCTGAGACAGTTCGCCTTTGGCAACCTTAGTCAAAGCAGCAAGGAGTTTCGTGTCTAAGGTCCGAAACTTGCCTGGGTCAGCGAGTTCGGAACAAAGCTTTGCTTTGTCCTCCCGAACGGCGTACACCTCAAGCACCCATGCAAACGCAGCATCTGGGTCGTCGGACGCGGACCGTATCGCTTCGCGAACAGCGGCCCTCCAAGTGCGGTACCTGTCAGGACTCGGGAGTTCAGGGAGATCTATCTTATCGGCCTCTTTTGCCTTGGGTTTGTCGGAATCTTTGCTTTTAGCGCCCTTAAACCCTTCTAGCAATGCCCTTCTGATGATTTCCCCTAAATCCTGATCTTGCGGAGTTCTCACCTGAGATGCCGGCCCTTCATCCTTGCGATCATCCTTTTTCTGCGCTGCATCCTGATTAAAGGAGCTTTTGTACAGTGGATCATCGCTGAAGTTGTACTGTGCCGACTTCATCTTGTAATCCATCCACGGATCAGGTTGTTTGAACTGTTGCCCATCGGTTGAGGCTGTTGCCTGTTCATTTGACTTCGCCCCTGTCCCAGAGAACATTGAAGGAAATCCTGTGTTGCGATTTGTTGCAGAAGCATCCATCGCTGTCTTCATAGGAATTCCGGCTGGGTCTATGGGCGAACCTCCTAAGGTTGCAGGAACTGTGCCTTCTGTACGAAGAGGTTCAAAGGAACGAGGTTGACCAACGGGATGAACATTCGGTTGAACAGGAGGTGGAGGTTGTTCTGGTTGCTGTGGCCCTGGTTTAATTGGGCTAGCGGCCTGAACTTTGCGCTCAGCTTCCTTGCGCTCCTCCTCCTTGTCCGACAAGGCCTGAACAACACGTCTAAGTTCATCCATTTCACCCTTCAATGCTACATTGTCTTTGCGAAGTTCACTGATCGTTTGATCCTGGGTTTCGCGGTCAACCGCATGTTGCGACTTAGTCGCCTCCATTTCACCAAGCAATGATTTAATCTTTGCTTGCGCAATTGCCAATGAACTGGACAACTCCTCACGCTTGAAGTCAAGGTCTATAGCAACACGTGCTTCCTCGGCTGAATTGAATCGAGCTTTGTCTGTTGCCTCCACTGCTGCCTTCAACTTTGCTTCTTGTTGTTGCGTGTATTGCTGATGTTCAGTTCGCATTCTCTCGACAAAAGCGTTGGTTTCTTCCTCCAAGGTACCCTTTTCCTGCTGAATCCTCTCATTAGCAGACGTGGCCTGAGCTAATCTTTGCTGAAAGTGCTCACGTTGTTCTTCAAGTGTGGTTTGTAGTCTTCTGATTGCCAAATTATCTTGATGTTGAGCCAACTGTTGCACGTTGTGTTCTTGTAGTTGAGCTCTTCGCTGCAAATTCAGCATTGCCTGCTCCGCCGCGGCCTTCGTCGCTGCTATCGATTCAGATCTGCTTCTCGCCTAGCTTGCTCGTTGAGCAACAACTCATGTTGTTGTAACTCCCGTCGTAGTTCCTCGTCACCTGGCGTAGTGTTGAGGTTGACGACATTGAACCGGGTCATTGCCAACAAGTTGTTTACTGTTGGCGCACCAGCTACGGCGGCTGACGGCATACCTGCTAGGGTAGCTTGTGCCGCCTCTTGAAGAGTAACACTACCACCACTGTTTAGCATCTCTTGGTACACCTCCGAGGCTACCCTTGGGTCCATTGCAGCAACTTGTGCGACAGCCCTTTCATGTCGCTGAACTGCGTCCACACTATTGGGTACACTCGGAATAATGTCAAAGCCATTTCCGTACGAGTTCGGTGCTGTGTCGTCATCCATCGGGTCCATAGCTCTAAACTTGCTAGCCTACGGCTGATAACCTGTATTTTACAGGATCAGCTTGGTTTCCTAACTAACCCTGTCTAGCCGTTAAGCATCCTTTTTACTCTACCCTTGAGAGTACACGCTACGGGGTCCATAGGGGTGAGAGGAATTTCAACACTTTATCTTCTTTCAGAAGTCATAAAACTCCAAGCAACTGCAGTGCAGCTTGAATTCCCGGTCTGGGCCCTGGGCAACGATCTTGTCTGTGTGTCTGAAGGTCAGCTCCTGGCACCATCTGCTGGTAGTGGCTGGTGACTTGACCGGATCAAAATGCACTCCATGGAATGTTCTGAGTCATACAGTTTCACACATCACAACTGAATTGCTGCAGAGCATACAGTAAAAACCAGGGCTGCATCTCAAGTCGAAATGAGGTTGGCTTCTCAAGATGTTCTATCCTGTCTGATTCATGTCGGG